>JAFELO010000653.1:518879-598737 GCA_017140195.1 Eumaeus atala | reverse complement strand
GGGGGGGGGGGGGCACTCCCATTTCGACTGTCATAGATGTCGTAGTTTCATAAACTATGTTGTACTTGACGTTTATTTTTTTTCTGCACTTACAAAAGAATTAGTATGATGCCTTTCATATTAAGTAGGTAAGGTACATAATAATTATGTTTGTAATGATATATAATAAATAAAAGGTATAAAGCAAACTAATATAAATTTTATAATAATTTTGGATTTGTTCAAGTTACATATTAATTCAATATTGTGTAGTGAGCTAGCTGTTGACACGTCCCGGAGAGTTGTTTTCATACATTTAAAGCAAAATCTTCATAGGTCAACTATTCTTCTCTTTTCACTTATAATTCTTTCCTTTCTTATATTTTTCTTAACGCATAATATGATTGCTAACCGTCTGAAACAAATTTAAAAAATGAAAATGATTCATAATAAATTAATATTACTTATTGCTTTGCGAAGTATAATATTTTCCCCAAAGGGAAGATCCTGTAGAATTTTTTCTATTCTTTTATTTACTGGTTTTTTATATTTAATTTCTGTTATTATTTAGTATCTAACTATATATCATTAACATTTACTTTCCTTTTCTAATTTCTGTTTATATTTATCTAAAGCTTTTTGTTGCCTTCAGGCAGGATTCTATTCCCTGATCTCACAATGACTGTGCCTTTCAAAATTTTATGAGTGCACCAGTTGTGTACACACAATTTTATCACAATGGAAAGCAATGCATTAATTACTTCGTCTCTATGTACTTGGCATGTTACGTGTTCAAAATTTACTTTAGTTTTAATTATTTCAATGACATTTTTGCTCAAATTCCTTTTGTTACCCTTATATTCAAGATATATATTAGTTTCTTCAAATATCATGAAAAAATACTTAACTATATGCTCTGCATGGTTGGTTAATTTTTTTGTGATATTTGGTTATATTCTTGAAAGTTAAACCATTTTATATATTTATCTTAATTTTATGTTTAAAAACTGACAACAGACTTAAAAATTAAGTTTTTCACGTAATTCGATGTAACACAGTATGCAATAAGCATAATCAGTATTATGACGGTAGCTGTCAGGCGCTAATTACTGCTATTAAATTAAAAGTACAAAAGCCTACAAATGCTGAAAGTACAATTGAAAGCAACAATTTTGTAACCTAACACCATGCAAAAAAAATATTATTTAGTTTCCTAACGTGTTTCTCTTAATCTAACTCTGAATGTGAGCATTTAGTGTGCGATGTAGGGGAGAATGTTTTCCTAAGTTTATTCTGACGTGCGGTACGTTAAAAGTGTTTCTATTATTAAATCTATTCCCAGACCGGTGAATACACTTTTTATATTTAGAAGATAAAATTTGCAAAATATTAGGATCAATATGCATATGCACGTGAATTAAGTTTGAGACGATCCGAATAGGAAGATATAGTACGACATTTGTTATCATTATATACTAGATGGTATATGAAACGCTTTTGGACCCTTTCAATTTTGTCTATGTGTATCCGATAACTGGGACTCCAAACTGGGCTACAATACTCTAGCATTCCTCTGACAATTGATATTTAATTACAGAAAGAAAACAGATACAATGAAATTTAATTCAGAGCTCTCAAACATTTTCATTTGGCGATTTATAAAACCCGATAATTTAGACGTAGTAGCGATGACATGATTTGTATGGTCACGGAAAAATAATTCTTTATTAATGAGAATTCCAAGATCCTTAATAATAGAAACTTCTGTAAGTATTGTTTTATAAATTTTATATGCAGCTTTGTATGTCCTTTTAACGCCTTTCTAAAGGGCGTAAAAAGTAATAAAAAATAAGTAAAAAGGCGTGAATCTCTTGATCAGAGTCCAGACCAAAGGATAAATCTGATATATATTCAATAAATTTGACGTAGTAGATTTTTTTGGAAGGAAACCATGTTGGTTGGTATTCATTAGATTCCGAGTGTGACTTAATAACATTTTATGTATTTCAAAAATTTTGCCTCCTATGGACAGTATTGATATAGGTCTATAATTGGATACCAAGTCCAGGTCTTTAGACTTATGTGTGGACACAGTGTGTGCTATCTTCCATTATTATGGAAACATACCGGTATGAAGTGACTTCTGTTATGTTAAATAAAGGGGCTTAGACAAACTGGAGGAACATTTTTTATAGAAAATGGAAGGCAAACCGTCAGGGCCTGGACTCTTATTTATGCTTAGGGACTTTAGGGCTTTGTAAACGTAGGTTTCCCTAATAATACAATTACTCAGTCTCATAAAGTATTGTTGGCTTCTGGTTATACTCCGAGTAAATCGACTTAAAATACTTAGCAAATAAGTTCGACACCTCCTTTTCACCTTTCGTTATTTCATTGGCCAAGCACATTTCGTTGGAAATAGATACATTCGAGGATTTAAGATTTTTTGTGTGTTCAAAGGTACTTTGGATTCGTGCGAATATGTTGCGCGGATTTGGCTTTAAAATTATTACAACAGCTACGAATTAGTAATTGGGATCTTTCTGTCATGATACAATACATAAAATTGTCTAAGTTATTCCCATACATTTTATATCTACGATGACACTGGATATTTATCTCTACTTTTTGAACGCAACGGGGTGTATTTTTAGACAAAAGGAGTGATAATCTCGTTGAAAAATAAGCATTAAATCCACGATCATAGACTCATCGAAAAGAAGGTCCCATTTTATTCCCCAATAAGTTTAGTTCCCAATAAGTTCCTTTATTGAAAGCATCATACTCCGTTTTGTAATAGTTACATGTGGATTGTTTATTGATTTGCAGAAAACTTGTAGTCGAATTCTTTAAAATTATATCTAAACAGGGATGATGGGGTTCCTCGGGTGTTATTTTAATTTTACTATGGGTGACAGTTATACATTAATGATCACAAAGGTCATAATCAAGTGTACGATTGAAATCATTTAAAGTAAAGTTATTTTGGGTAAGGTTATTAAATGCAACATAATCCAGAAATTAATTAGCTACACTATTGGATATAGGACGATCGTCCCCTTTGTTTACCCAATCTACATCATTTAAGTTGAAATCACTCAAAAACACAGTAACTGAATTACTTTTTACCTTATTTTATATAATTTCATTAAAATTTCTCGTAAATATATACACCGCACATATGTTAATATACAAGCCAGAATTTATTCGCATGACCACCCACACATCCTCACAAGAAGACTCCCAGCATGATCTCCTTCATACTTCGTATTTTTTGAAAAAACGACTAAAACCCCTCCCCCGTCCTTTTTACCCAGTGCAGAGCAAGCTGTAGACCTATCTCGTCTAAACATGTTAAAACGTTGTTCAATTTTTTCGCCATCAAAAATTGTGTCGTTTAGCCATGTCTCTGTCATTACAATGATATAAAAGTCAGAGTTTAACACCGACAAGTAACAAGTTCCTAATTTGGTTCTCAAACCTCTCAAATTTTGGTACAATATCTTGAAATTGAATTTTAGTATTTATAACCAAATATCTGGTCTTATCTACTACTACTATACTATCTATAACTTAGCAAGTACTTCCGAATCTTTCACAACAATTGGTCTTTGCGATTGAAAATGCGTCATTACGTACCCACACAAATTTGTAGCCTTTGTCCTAAGCACATTTACGAGCGGCAGCATGCAGCTTCTTGTTCTCGGGTGACAGGTGCTCCGCTACATAGAATTGATGTTTGTTTCCTGGTATGCCTAAGTGTGCAGAGTTCAGCTGGTCCATACTGGCTGTGTTCTAATTTTTAACAGCTAATAAGAAGTTATCCCTGGATCTTGGAGAAGACAGCTGAAGAATGACATTGCGAGGGCGGGAAGAATCTTGATTTAGTTTGGCGACTCTATGGAAATTCAGGATATCTGTGTCACGAATATCGTAAGAGACTGTTTTTGCTGGTTCCTTGATTATAGTATGCAGGTTTTCAGTTTTTCGTTCGGTTATGCATTGAGTTTCCACATTGCACTCCCTGGCAGACTGCTCTAATTGGTATATCTTAAACTGGGTGGAGCGTATTTGTTCAGTCAGAGTTACATTATCATCTCTCAACTTGGCCACAGCACTTTCTAGAAAAATGACTTTTCACAACCTGTTCATCCTGGTAAGCAGATATAAATTCTACTGGTTTAGTAATTTCTCCCATTTCCTTCTGCATTGGAGAAAATTTAGTGGAAATGTCTCGTATTTCCTGCTGTAGCTTAATCCTGGTTGAAGTAGCTTTGTTTACGCTATCTTGTTGTAATGCAAACTTTTGGTGCATATCCTCACGGAGAGAGCGAATTTCCATCAACAGCATGTCAATGTAGGTTACAGGAGATGAAAGTGGTGAGAGCTCACAAGCTTGCTTATTTTGTTGAAATTTGCTATGTATTGGAGTATTTGCTATTCTCTCCCTCTTTACGTTTCGCAGAGATACATACTGGACAGACCCATTTATTACCCATATATATACCCAGGCAGACTAATTATATTTTACACAGTCGAAATGGTAATTATGGTTGCAATTACCTTCCGTACACTTAATTCGTTTTTGTGTAACCAATGTATTTTAATTACATGTCAAGCACTGTACCATTATGTAAGTTCTTTCCAAAAGGTAATTAAATAAAATTCAAACGAAAAGGCCTTTAGACAAGTAACAAAGGCTCCAAGTGTCGTTCCACGAAGTCGTGATCTTTGCGGCGGTAGTTGAAAATATTTTTGTTTCGTTTACAACACATAAGTTGTGATATGGGGCACCAATACCAAAATTTACTTACAATGATATAATTATTAGATAACTGCCCATGCACTACTCACTTTTAACTGCACCTGAAATCACTCTCTCAGGAATTTGTGACTGTTTTATCGGAGTGAACTACGAATGCGCCTTAACAGTAACTTGCACGAACTTGAAAAAAACGATGATTTATGAATATCAGTTGTTATTTCTACAGTTAAATCTTTCTTACAATTTTCACAACAGATTTTGAATAAAATCTTTCTGGTAACGCAACCTGCAGCATATGCCCGACACACAATATATTCTGGACCTAGAGGTATGATAGGTGATTGAAAATTTTTGCAATTTGAACCAAGTGATTCCTATTCACTTACAAAAGAAAGTCAGATTCATAATCATGTAGACCTTATCAGTAGAAGTATCTTTAACTTTATTTTCTAATAGAGCAACAAAACATTGCATGATCTTAATAATTAATTGCGTTATTATTACATAAAAATTGCAAGTCCTATAGGAAAATATGTGTATAGAAAAATTTACAACAAATCATGCTCAGCGCCATAATGTTGGCAATGTAATTAGTATTTAAAGCATTCCTTTACCTACCCAAGCTAAAAGAATCTTACATATCTGGTATCCCACCAAAACTGAACTTTCCCTGCAGGCAACAATTCAACTGCTTAGCACAGAGGCACTAGCAATTACATACAGAAAACAGTTTAAAGTTTTCATAGCTTAGTACGGACACTTTTGTAAGAATACCTGTAATAATAAATATGAGTAGGTACTTTGAAATTATGTTAGCATTAAAAATTTCAAGGCTAATGTACTAACAGAAGAACAATTTTCCTCAGCTGGTGCTTCCTCTGAAACTGGAAATGTAGAAGGGATAGTCTACATCTGGTACTATATACTATGTACTATATACTATATAGTACTTTTATTTTTATTATGAAGTACTACCAGCATGTACTGATGGTTTTTGTTAAGGTTGTTCTGCGAAATATTCGGCCGAGGATGTAGAATCGTCTCCTAAAGTGTAAATAAAATGTAATGTAAGAGAAATATATGTTGTACATTTAGATGTAAGGTTTTAGTGAATATATACATTGTCTGCTGTAGATATAGGATATGGATACTTCTTGCTGTGACAATACAAATACAAAATTAAGTAACATAAGTTTTTAAAATGACTATTATCTATATACTGCAATGTTCCCTCCAATTGTTCCGTTACTTCGAAATTCAAAGATGTAGGATGGTTATTGTTAAAAGGAAAAGGAAAATATTATTTTAAAAAGATAGATAACATGTTTTAATCGTTATTTAAGTGTACATTAAGAAATTTATCATATCAGCATTAGAATTCAATACTTCGTAGTTTTGGAACTCCATAACGTAAAGTGTTCCAGCTAGTAGTTGTTGTTGTCTATCATGGTTGCTATTTGTGGTGAGAAGAATCTGTCGCATACTATTGGTTGTTTTATGCCTCATTGAAGTTATTGATAGATTAGAGGAAGTTTCATTGTTGGCCACGGCACGACACAAAACGGGAAAAGCAACTGACAAATGTGTTAAAATTGCGCCCCGTGCTTAGTTCGTACACACAGGCAATTAAATATGGCGCTATTCACTTTTGACATTTAAACCAGTAATTATTATTGTTATACTATTTTAAATGTAATGAAGCGGACGCTTTCTTACCGCAACATATAATAAAACAAAATTTTGTACGTCCGAATGTTTTGTAAAATAACATGGAGTGTAATTGTCAGTCGGGCCGCACTTTTACACTCCCGTGACCAAAATGAACAACTGATCAATACTAATCTGACGTTGGTTTTATTCTGTAGAAACTAATCCCGGGTGTTTGTTTGCTAAGGTCTTATGAAAGTTAGAAGAATTGACTGAAGACTAGTCTTAACGAGAGGTCAAACATGGAGGTCATGTCGGACCTCTCTTCGGTGGTTTATCTAAAATTGTTCTGCTTTGTCAGAGAACTTCACGTTCCTAAAAACCTTCCACTTTCAATTACTTCACAGACAAGTTAGCTCATCTTCACGCGCAAAAAAATAATCTAGCCCTACGTTGTTGCGGGATCAGTTGAAGGGCCCAAGAAAGTAGTAAAGCCTTCAGGTATTTGTATGCTAGTCGTCATGCTAACAATAACTTCGTCAAGTCTAAAGCTAACCTCACATATATTGTCCTCTTTAAAAACTCGCGTAAGAGTTTCAATAAGAAAACAATGTTTCGTCACATCTCTGTCAACGAAGCGATCATTTGAAATTGAAATAAATTCAATGTCTTATAGGATATCATTCAAGCGGTCGTTTCAAAGCCCTTGATTTGAAAAGTTAACAAATTTGAAACACAACTGCAACAATATCAAACAAACAACAAAACTCACTTAAGTGACACAAATTCAAGGCCCAAACTAATGGATTTAGAAAAATATCATTTTATATTTATTTACAATAAAAGTGACTGTATAAAAAAAGCAGTTTATAATCTATAGTTAACGTAAATTATCAGTATTATAACTTATAATGTGAGTCAAATTTGTCTCGTCTAGTGAAGTATATACATTGTATATATTTTATATACAGAATTTAAAAGTAATTTTCTATACTTAAATATACTAAAATGTACCTACTTCCACTATACCGATAAAGTGCCATCTGTGTTAACACGTTCAAACTACGTACGTGTTTCAGCTTACATTATAATACAAAAAAGGGCAGAACTATTTAGGTTTAGCACATTTCAAAGTTAATAAGTAATAATATTTTTATGATATAGGGGAAAAAGTAGCATATAAAAATGGGTGTCGATACATCCATTAGACACACGCATAACTTTTATGCAGACGTAGCCTTCCTCTCCTCGCAAGTTCCCTTCCAGTGGGTCAAAGGAAACTCACAAATACTACCAAACGCGAGTGCATCCACTTACGGCTTACCACTTTACAGCGGTATAATTCGTAAATTGGACAAGAGGTACTTTCCAAAACATCATTGGAAAAAGAACAAAGATGTAATTTGTTGTAGGATACAATAAGTAGTTACTTTTTTCTAAGATTAAGCCAAATAAACCATAGAGATATAGATAGTTATCTATATCTCTATAGTTTATTTGGCTTAATCTTATAAACGTACGCTAAATTACATATACATAAAAAATTTCAATGTCGTATAGTATTTAAACGTGGCTAAATTATCGAGCACACCATGATGTATTTCACCGCAATCTGCTCTCATGTAATGTTAAAATGGTCAGGTTTTATATTTTAAAAGTGTGTAATGAAACTAAGTTGTTTTATTTTCAAAGAGGTTCATTTTCTACTTATTTTTAATATTATTATTTTTGAAACACTCTCTACTCACCAACAGATGTCGCTAGTAGTCTAAACTCAAACACCAGCTGGAGTCTTTGAAGCTGTGCATAAAATTACTCATACCCTTAAGCTCCCATTAATAATAGTAACGATAGGAGGATACTCGATACCGCAGCTTACACATCGTCTACTATGCTTCAGTTATGATAACAGATGGTTCATCATCATTATCAGCCCTTATCGATCCACTGCTGGACATAGGCCTCCTTCAATGAACGCCAAGACGACCGATCTCCTCCTACTCGCCTTAACGCCGGACCAGCTACTGCACGGAGATCGTCTTCCCACCTGAAGAACACTTCGTTTTCCTAAACGCGGCTTCCACTCCAGAACCTTACTGGCCCATCTGCCATCTGGTCTTCTGAGTGTGTAACCAGCCCATTGCCACTTCAACGAGCTTATTCGCCGCGTGATATCGTATACTTTAGTTCTCTGCCTTATGACTACGTCACGAATTCATCAGGACAAAGAAACACTCAACATAGCACGTTCAATAGCCCGTTGAGCTACCGCAAACTTGCGGACCAGTCCTGATTTAAGAGGACATGTTTCCGCCCCGTAGGTTATCACGGGGAGAACCATTCGTTGAGGAATTTTGGAAGCTCTGCGGTACAACAGCAATAGATGGTTGCTCTTGTATAATGAATGCAATAGAAATGAACTTGGAACTCTGTTCTAAAATGCCAGATTAATTTAGTCAGTCGTTCGAAGATACTTAATCCAAAGTCATATGGGGGCTTATAAGTTGGGCGGTGACCCATGGGCATGTAAGGGACTGGAGTAAATGCCTCGTTTTTGACTTCGTAAATCCCATCCCATCCAACATACACAATAGTAAAAGGTAGTATAATGCATTACAGCAAACTATGGCAGCACCCCACAAAGTGACAGCTATGCTCTCACGTTTCGTGCGGTTTGTGATTAGCCTGTGGCCCATTGGAATTTTTGTGGTAGGGAGGCATCAGTTATGCATAACAATTATGTGAATATCTACGGAGCGTTGGTAGTTATCAAAAGGCTTTCGAGTCTAAGAAAACGATGAAGCTACACTGGCCACTTCCGTCAGCACAGAACGGCAAAATAGAGGCTCTGACAGTACGTTTGCCTCCTCAAACTATGGAAAACCCAGAACGTAGTGCCTGTTGTGTTTCGTGAAGTATGCGAGTGGCTCATTGAGTGGATTTACCTCTCATAAAGATTCATCTCATCAACACGATAGCAACATGCAAATATATAATACTATATATAAATAATCTATGCGTTCGCATTCTGTTGAGTGAGCTCAATCATAAATTAATGACTCCATTTTTAATTTCCGGTTCGGTTTAATAAGATTCAATAGCTTGAAGTCTACCAGTTGCTCATACCTGAACACTTGCCAAATGAACTCAATGCTCTCCGTATAAATGCCCTTTTCTCAAAGATGAGATGTAGATGTGAACATGATACCACGGCATTATTCCGACGGTAAAGTTGTTGAGCTATGTGAAGTGACCAATCCGCTCAGAAGATTTCCAGCCACCGGTGTTCCCTGACGATAAAGAGCTGATATTAAGATTTTTCTATAGTTTACTGGGACCAACTCGATCGACACCCATATACAGCCAAATAGATTAGGGTTAGGTAGACGTGTTGTCCTTCTCAAGACTTTCAACACACACAACGCACGAACGCGATAGGGGCATTTAAGTAAAGAGCATACCTATTCTTCTGTAAGACGCCTAGTTCTTCGGATGTCTATAGGCAGCGATTGTGAATTGCTGCTTATTGGCCCCTAATATAATTTAAAGAAATCAAGTAGATATCAAACATTTTTGCAAGATATATCTTTAGTTTATATTGCATTGCGGCTAAACAGAACGGGCACGCGCTAGATGGGTACTCCACATGATATTAGCGAAAAGTGTGGCTGTGTTGAAATGTTATACGATTACATCGGATATCTCACAGATAAATAACCAAGCATAGCTCTTTTCATGCCACGCAGAGAGACTCTGAACCTGTTTAAGGGGCCCACATTTAGCAGTCTCGGTCCCATACGTCATCACAGGAGACACGCACTAGTCGAATATTTTCGACTCAAGGCACTGTGGTATCTTGGACGAAAATATTTTATTAAGCTTCCCGTAGGCAGGCCATCCGAGTTGGATTCGGCGATCGACCTCTTTCTTGAAGTTGGATTTACCTACAGTTTGGCCCAGGTACGTATTTAATCTAACGGTAGAATTGGGTGAAGGAATTCGGGACATCTAGCCTAGACCTGTGGTGAGTACCGTAAGGACTTATGTTACTTTTTTCGTGTCCTTTTTTTTGTTGACACGGGGAAACGCATTTACGCGACTTCACCGGCCCCGGGTGGGGTCCAGTGGTGTGTGGGACTCACGGCACATCATAGTGCCGAATACCCACAAAAACCAACGCGAGTGCCCCTCAGTGCCACCCTCGGTGAGGTGCCCCGGAACAACAGATTTTCAGGGCACCTCGACGGCTAGTCAGCCCGCTCAGGGACCAACTCCATCTCCAAAGATAGGGTTGCCCAGCTCTACAAGACAACCCCACTGACTTTATGGCAGTGCATGGGGTGAGGTTTCCATCCTTGCCCCTTGCCCCGTGCGCAAAAGCGCCACCTCCTATTGCTCTTAGGAACCCTCTTTCTATAAGAGGGGTTCCGAGAGCGATTCCTTCTCTTGATCTTTAAGCCCCCTCTTCTTATAAGAGGGATGCAAAAATCCCCCCTCTGTTCTATTGGCTTCGCCCGGGTTCACCCCAGGCTACTAAGCCCCACCGCCACGACAAAGCTTGAACCTTGGTGGGGTGTGTTACAGGGCCTAGACGACGGAAATATATTGAATATTCTTATAAATTTAATAAATTTCACTACCAACTAAAAACTTTCATTTTGTTCAAACAAACTTTCGTTTGAAATTTTGACTTAATTTTATAATAACTACTTTTCTCTAGGTAGTTCCAGTGTTAAAGGATGGCTTTACACTACTTCAGAAACGAATATTTCACAAGACTTTGTGATTCTAAAAAACTTCATTTGGAAAGATTAATTTTATTTTTATGTGGCTACATAAAAATAAAATAAACACGGGGCGGGTGGAGGGACTAGTGTAGCCGTATGGGGTTTCGTACAAAAAAAATCATCTCTCAGTGACATGATTTTTTTTTTAATCATACCACATAATTTTGTAGCACATCATAAAATATACCTTCCTTCCAAATTTCTTAGATACAGTACTCATAATCTCTGATTGAAACGTGAGTGACATACGGACGGACCGACGGACGGACACATGGTCGTAAAGATATTTTAAGGATTCCGTTGTTTTCAGATTTGTTTTGGTTGGCCTAATGAGGCTTTAAATTTATATCGTAAAAAGTAGTGTTTAGTAAACAGTATAAACTCAGATATATTGTGGATTCAATTTACAATATACTCGAATACATATGATGTATGATGTATATAACATATCTACTGTAAGAGATTCCTATATGGAATAAGATGCACCTTTGCACCAGCAAAAATTGTTTCAGCGTTTAAAACACATGTTTTATGTACAAAAAATGTTAAATAAATATACTTAGTGGCATATAATATTAGTATATAGCTCTAGGTGTTTGAAAGTTAAGGCGATTCCGGTATCGTCAGACAAATTTTGACTATATATTCTGTTGGATTACGGTACATTTGTTTTATATTTATAAACCAAACACATACAATATAATTAAAATGAAGAAAGGTTTATTGTGCTTGAGGTATGAAACAAAACAATACCGATATTATGATTCAAGGCGCGGGGTAGACGCATCGGTGACAGACCGCGCGGAATAATATTTTAATCCAATCTCTAACAGATGTTTAAATACGAGTCTTGTTCTGATAGGGTAGCTGTACATATTACCGACTTACATTGTTTTTAATAATAAAGCAAACCCCTCTTTATTTTATACGTACGCTTGCAGATTAAACATAATAACATTTTTAATGTCGATCTAGCAGCCGTATGAACAAACTATCTAACAACTTACTGTTATTAAGTTCAAAGTTTGTATCTATATTATTTCCTATTTTGTGAATTCCGAGTGTTCACGATGTCTAGCAGTGTACGGAGAAACCTTAGTGTGTTCTCGTTGGACTGAAAAGATGGCTTAACCGATTTCCTCGTGTGTTTAAATAAATAAAATCTATTTTTTCTTTTTCGTAAGGACACAATTACTACTGCAATTGCCAAAACAGTGAGTTGGACAAAACAAAATCTTCGGTAGACTTTGTTGTCATCTAGTTCAAGAAGACCACAGGAGGAAACTACGCCTCTTTTACCGTAAATTTCAATACTCCACAATACCGGTAAAACAGAATTCGCAAAATACAAGTGGAAAGAAAAAATGACTACCTCAATACATGTACAGTAATGACTACGTAACTACATGTACAGTAATGACTACCTCAATACATGTACAGTAATGACTACCTCAATACATGTACAGTAATGACTACCTCAATACATGTACAGTAATGACTACCTCAATACATGTACAGTAATGCAATGTGAGGAGCACTGAAAAGAATATCAATCAGCATACGAAGGAGAGAAGAACTTCGTTTCTCCGGCACCGATTCTCCAGACCGACAGTAGTGAAAGAGTGCCATGCTGCATTTAGTGCGAATTGTGCCGGCATGACCGGTAAGGTACCTCTCGCTTACATGGTACCGCCATAAAGTAACAGTACTGCACAGGTATACGAAACCGATTACCTAGGCTCGAAAACATTATAATGGGAACGAGTTCTTACTGTATTCAGTAAAGAGAAACAGATATTGGTGGGGATATTTCTTGCAACGGTGTATCTCCTATTAGCAGTGCTTAATATAAATTTGAAAATATCATAACATATCTAACTTGCTAAGTAAATGCAATATAGGTACATTTACCCTATTTACTCAATTTAAGGTATTCTTCGTTTCGTTTTGCCGAAACAGATTAAGTAATTCTACAACATTTAGGATTTCCGTGACAGCAACAATCAAATATTTATATCAAAGCTAGTTTTGGTAGATTATATTTTCCTTACTATTGAAATAAAACATTCTGTAACATTTTATATCCTGTTTATATGACAGCTCCTACTCGCGCTGTTGCAGGGCAGGAATTGATTCAAATTTGGACCTAAAAAATCAAAATGTAGGGTGTAAAAAGAGTTGTCTGGTGTATGATTTTCGTAAACCGGACCTAATACCATATTATGAATAAATAGAAACTTAAAAAAATTCTAGGGAAGTTAAAAAACCTTTATATGTATTGATGTATTAAGTTTAGGCGAATTTTTGCATGTTGTACAGCAACTATGGTCACGGGTGGACTGTCCACATGTGAACATGGTTGCTGTAAAGGTTCTGAAACGTCGGGCTGGTTAAGTAATTAAATAAACCGCGATAAAACCCGTAACAATAGTTCTATTGTAATTATGAGAGCTGTTTTACGAATTTCGACGCCCATGAACATCCGCATAATTACTATGCCGGTGCGGTGCCCCCTTTTCTCCTCCCCTCCTAAGGGCCATGACTACTCACAAACCGCATAAAACGTGACACCGCAGATACCATTTTACAGCGGTACTTTGTGAGCGAGCGGTAGCTTCCCCGGTCGTGCCGACCGAATTCCGTTCCAATGCAGCACAAATTAAAACCTACAAAGTTTCTCTTTTATACGCTACCTTTGTTCATATGACTTTTTTGTGTTTGCCCTTTCTAAATCTTTTTACTTCAATTCAAGGACCAATATATTGCAACATGTATAAAAACAACAATGTATTAATGATTGTATCGCAGATTTAAAATTTGCGCCCGTATTTACCGGCGCTGTGTGTGAGCGCTTTATTTGTATTCGCTTGCAGTCATCATTGCTAGTGCTAAATGGAATTTAAAAGCCCCGGCATTTCGCGACGACGCTGTTTGGTCGGCGTTATGTGATAAGCGCAATTTTAAAGAAGTTTTCATCGCAATTTCGACCGTAGCAACATTTGCGTATATCGATAAGTACCTACTCATGTGCATCTATTTTAACATTTGCTTACCTAAATAAAGGTTAAGATAGTACAATTTATATTTAAGAAGAGTTAGTGCCGTGTTGCATAGTGCAAAACACTGTATCCTACTATGCAACGAAATTGGGCTGGCACGACCGAGGAGGAACCTCTGGTTCACATAACATTACCTCAAAATTACATCTTCAGTGTCTCGTTTCGTGTGGTTTATGGGTAGCCAGTGGCCCATTGGGGGGGCGGAAGGAGAGCAACACATCGTATAGTAATTATGTGAATGTTCGTGGGCATCGGTAATCGTAAAAAGGCTACGATTGCTAAAGAACATCTACTATCGCAATTCAAGAACGTAAACAATAATAATAGTAGTTCTGCTTTCCTTTCTTGTACTATATACATTATACATAAATATTACCTACACTTTTATTTACTCGAATATCTACATTTATTTATTTTTTTCATTTTACATTATGGTTTAACTTAAACACGGGAAGTATGCTGTATGTAGTTTCTTAGTAGCCGGTGGCCTATTAGGGAAGATGAAGTGAAACACGGAAAAGAATCTATATATGTTGATGTACATGGGCGTTGATAGCCACCAAATGGCTGCGATTTCTCGTTAATAAAAAACAATTTATAACAATTAGTATTGTAATGAAACTAATTGTACTCTGGGACAGTCGTTTAAACCTGCCTACTTATTTAGGTGGCATAGCGTGTAAAATAAATACAACATTCAAAATAGAACTCAAATTTTAAGATATTTAAAATAGTAGAAAAAGATCCACAAAGAATATTTGATTGACTGCATGTGGCATGACGCTGTCCAGCGCTCAAACGGCCCTGTGCAATTAGAGCGTGACTGTGGATGGGGGAGTAATAGATTTGTAATACATATCGCCAAGATCCATCCCCGGGGCTGTGCGGGAGCCGACCCGTCACGCTATGAAAATACAAAAAAATAGTCATGGTGACTTATGGCATAGGAGCCAAACATAATAGCAGCAGTCGTTTCACCTGATGTGATGCCAACTATCGACCTCCACTCGCCCAAGTGATTCGAATTCTATTTAAATTCAAATTAATTTCTTTATTTAAACCTCGTTTACGTATTGTACTACTACCGGTGCAAACCTAAGACTGACCTAAGAAGAACTGACGAAAGAAACTCAGCGGAAATGAAAAATTTTGAACATTTTCTCTGGTTTTGACATTTCCCGTGATGACGTATCGCGCAGTTGCGTTACCCCCCTTCATAAAATCCTCTATGTTGGGTATGCGGTATCTCAAAAAACGCACAAAACCTGAACGCATAGCCGTAATATACTGGCGATTTCTGCGTATAAGGTGCCATTGCACTACGTCTCACTAGACCCGAGAGGCCTAGACTGCAAACATGTATTAATTAATTGTTTATGTACTAGTAGAAAATAAAACAGCGATAACTTTTTCTATTTATTATCTTTAATTATCTTCGAGCAGTGTCGGCGTAGTTCTATTTTTCTGATTGTTCCATATATTTCGTCAACAAAATGAAGAAATAAGTACTAAGATATACACATACAACAAGGAGAACACCAAAAGCATGGGGCAAGACAGGCAACACTCCTCTCTTTGCTCCTTTGTTTTTAGGACACGAGTCTATGTTGTGGGCGACGGGCGACGAGACTAGGTTCGGTGTTGAGAGATGCATCCAGATTTGTGAGTATTTTTATAAGCAATTTCACTTTTATTATCATGGCCAGAGGAATTCCTCCCCCGACATAACGATGACATAAGACCAGGGATAGTGTAACGATGACATAAGACCAGGGATAGTGTAACGATGACATAAGACCAGGGATAGTGTAACGCGGTAGCCAAAAAGAATTCGGCGCTGACGTGAAAGTTTGTTTCACGGAGAGGACCGTTACTGTGGTCATGTCGATGAAAGTGTGGATGTATATTGGTTATCTGTATTACAACACTCTGTGGCCATCGCTTTTATCATTTGAAAGTACATAATCAGTTGAGTCTTGAATGGCTTCAGGCGTCCATTTGAGTAAGAGCTAGTGCCATTTCAGCCGTATTTGGCCGCACCGAGGTACCTCCCGCTCACATGACACCGCCGTGTACAGCTATACAGTCGTATTTCGTGGGATGTGTGAGTAGCATGTGGCCCATTGGAGGAGATGAATGAAGGAAGTCAACTACTTCACTATAATACGGATGCCTATGCGCGTCGGTACTTGGCAAAATACTCCGATTACTCTTTGCCCCTTATGCTACGGAAAAGACATTTAATATGTCTATACATGGTTGTGTCAGTGTTCTATCAGAATTCAGAATTCTTGGTTAGATTGCTTAAAGTAAGACACTCCAAATAATTGAAAGAACAACGGCTGTGTGAAGTAGTTGGCTGAATTTCTTCTCATTCAACACAGCTGCTGCTTCACATAGGTATTCAGCGAAAAGCCATTACCTAAGCTAGTGCAGGGTTGGATTTAATATCAACTGCATTTATGGCTCATATAATACATATCCATAATCATTCGTCGCCAGGAACAGCGGATCAAACAAAAAATACACAATCGTAAAAACATTGTGTCGCCTCACGCCCGTCGCCTATCGGAACTTTACATTACGAATCGTCCAAGTTATAAGCGTCGGCGATGTTTATGTTGTCATTTATAGATAAATATGCCCAAATCATTGGAAGTAAAAACGGTGTGTTTGATTTTTTTCTCAGTCTAGACTCGGGAAGTCGATGGCCTCTGCATCGGTGAACACGTAACGCTGAACGGGCCGCGCTTGAGTTCTCTCCAGTCATGAGAGATTTCCATCTCATCGACATAGGTATAATACACATATACACTTGTGTATACACCACACAGTATGATGGCAGACTTACTAGTCTGCTGATAATAACTTGTGGAAGTATAGGTTATTCCTTCTATATATCTACCTAGTGCCTTCTTTTAATTATATTATAAATACGAAAGTTTGATTATTTGCACGGATGTATGGATGGATTCTTGTTATTCAATCATGCCGAAATTACTGAACGGGCTTTATTAAAACGTAGCAATGTTGTAGCGTATAATACATACTGTATTTTTAGACGTGGGTTTGTC
This sequence comes from Eumaeus atala, assembly GCA_017140195.1. Classification (NCBI taxonomy): domain Eukaryota; kingdom Metazoa; phylum Arthropoda; class Insecta; order Lepidoptera; family Lycaenidae; genus Eumaeus; species Eumaeus atala. Next base: position 581,426 of record JAFELO010000653.1, on the reverse strand, counting down.
GTTATCCACGCAGTTGAAGTCGCGAAAACAGGTAGTGAGTATATCAGAAAATATATAATACACAAGCAGTCCGTCCCGGTTTCGCACGGATATTTCAAGAAATGTGGCAAAAATCGATTAATTTGAAAAATATGTAATTTATGAATTTTACTTTTGGCCTCGTAAACGTTATAAGCTCCGAAATTCGGAATAACCGTAACCTCCATCCAACTATTAATTTTTAAACTATGTAATCAAAATATAAAAAATATTATTATACTCAAAAGCCAAAATAAAACACAGGAAACAATAATGCAGAAAGTTCCTAGCATGTGCACTAAGGACGCCTATAATATATTTCGTTACATATTTTAGTAGATAAGACTAATATTCTCAAGAATAATATTTATGTAAATGTACACATCCGTTGCTAATTTTTTATACCTTTTATTTAGTTATTATACCTTTTGGAAAATTTTACGACATTCTAATGTTACATTACCATAGAACAGCTTTTAATGCCAGCTGGTTGATTTGATAATATGCGTTGAAGGCTTTACCTACATATCGTATTATACTAGAGTAATGGACTCTTTCTTTTCACGTGGAATAATTAATTGCCTGAGATTCACTTAGAAATTGCATCATTAATCGCAGGAATTTCTTGGAATTTACTCTTAAGAAACAGTATTTATGGCACACGATATGAACAAAATATGAAAGGCTAAATACACTCAGCTTGACGTTAACATGTCTTGTTCCTTAAGGAATTTACTCCTAAGCTCATCGCGTGTCGGACATGTACAATATATTACAATAAAACTACTTTTACGGATTTTATCGCGGTTTATTAAATTATTTATGTAGCCCGACGTTTCAGAAGCTTTACAGTAACCATGGTCACGGGTGGACTGTTAATGTTGTAGTAGTTTTATTGAAAAGTGTAACATTCGCGTAAACTTAAGACATTAATATGTACAGTATATTTTAAATAATATTTTAATAGCATCAAATGTAAACGAACAGTAGAAAACTAACGGGATTTGCAGACACGTTGCCCTCTTTTACCCATTAATACACATATTTCATCAAAATCTCACAAACTACATGAAAACGACAATAAAGCTACATTTATTTAAAACGATGCGCCGGCGAGACTGCGCCAAGAATACCGTAATCACTACATATTTCAAGGTGGCCACAGTCCGAGTAATTTGATTACGACCAACGCCCATAGACATCCACATTAATGTTGTGTTTCGTCCCCCTCTTCCAGAGGGGCCCTGGGAAATCACAAATGGCACGAAATGTACCTGTCTCTTAGCATCTGTACCATTTAAGCAAGGGACACTTTCCCCGTGCCAGCATAATTCGGCAGCAATGCATTACATATTAATTTATTGTGTATTACAAATACATTAATCTTACTTTCTTTCTATCTTTCCTTATATATTTCAATGTACATAGCACTACCTACGACTATGATGCAGACAATCGTACATTAAATAACGCCACCGCTTATAACTTGGATCGTCCAAAAGCGAAAAGTCCCTCGGCTTAGAGTAAACCAGTCTTTTTACGAGCCGACATAACAGGTGGAATTCAAGGTGATAGGAGATCAGACTAATATTGGTTCACGGGTAATTTTACTGTTGTAATTGAATACACTATTCGTCCCCTAACGACCGGATTAGGTTCTTCCATTTCGAGAATATGGGATGTGGAATCCCAGCTGTATCCGCCATTGTTCTTATATGCAATACTAAGTTTTTTCTTTTGGACTACTTTTAGTATTTTAGAGCTTTCGTAGAACAAATTGAAAGAGAGTATACTGAATATAATTAAATAGAAAATAGAATACGGCTTCTTTGCGAAAATCGTGCACATGAAAACTTAAAACTTTTTTTAGTGGTGTACGTTGCACACGTGGCAGCTACGTGCTGCTACACACTGCTACGTGTGCTACAATACTGTACGCATACTTTCGGTTTAACGTCGCTAAAGAATTGTTGCCTTTAAAAATCATCTGAACTGTTGAGCTTGTGTAAAAAACGGACTTTATTATGATAACACATGGAGTTACCGTCCATTGGTTGTATTTGTATCATGTAAAAAATAATAAATAATTAATTAAAGAAAAATAGTAATTAATAATTATTTTTGTATTTAAGTTTGTCTATATTTGCATATTATATTCACCTAAACATTGGTATTTCTTTTTATTTCATACTTTACTAATTCTTTTTTTACTAAACCTTTTATGTATTATTTATTTAAGTACATAAATAATGTAACTGTTTTTCTATTTAATTTTGATTTCCCCAATTCTTTTTTGCTTATTTGGTTACGTAACGGTATATTTTTCTAAGTTTAGGAAAAACATAGCGGGACGTATTCAGAATGTAAATGTCGTGAGGCAAGATGCTGATGAATAAAGTAAGAGGTAAACGACTGAGGTGAGCCGAGCAAACATCGGCTGTAGGGCTGCCAGAGGAAAGTTTTATTAAATTATTGAGAAACCAAAAATGTTTAATTGAGTAGTCATGATTTATCCAAATTTCGTTAGTATGTCAGAAGTTGACACATATCAATTAATGTAATGAAAACTCAGACGTGTGTAATGAAAATATAAAGACGGGAAGCATCTAAGTATCGGAATAGGACCGCCATTTATTCTTGTATTCGATTTTATATTATGTAAAATATTATGTAACGGTATTTTAGTTGTTTTATTATAAAGGAAAAAAATATACGCGTGGTCGAGGACATATAAATAACTAAAATGACAGATATATTTTTTATGTACAAGATAACGAGTACAAGATATTACATGTTTCATTATGAGCCATATTCGCCCGTATTCAAAAGCAATACTATGAGTTCTCACAGTGTGCGTCGATGCACAGGGCCCTGAAAACCTATTATGCTTCCTTCAAAATTGTTTGGGAATACAAGTGTAACTTATTGAGTAAAAAATAGTTGAGCATAGACAATATACCCTGAAAGAAGTTCTGTGATCAATAATGAACATAAAAACTGTCTGACCACTAAGCACTATTGGGGATTTAGATATTAATTCCAAGCTCATCATCTAACTCGAATGAAGTCTACTGTTGGACATAGCCCAAATAAATCCATACGTCACGGTCACGACTCACGAGCCACTTGCAACCGGCGATTCTTCCAACCAAGTCGTCAGTCCAATTAAATTCCAAGTTACCCTTATATATACGAGACAAACTATAATAAGACTGTGTATTATAACAATACTACCACATTAAAAAAAAATGACAAGCCAGGATTTACGAAGAGTCGCCTCACAACGAGGAGCCGCAGCAAAACCATCGGCCTTAAAACCATTCTGTGCGTTGATCCTCAAATAAACTAGTGCACGGCAGCCCTAGCAGCTAATATGTGAGTGACATAGGGTCATAAATTACAGACGTCGCATGATGCCCCGGGGTGGCCGGAGCGGGTCGGGTTTACGTTCGATTCCCGGTTTATTGCCGGGCCTCTATAATTTCGCGCCGAAATTACCGTGTAAATCCATTTGGTATATGTTTTTTTCTTACTATGCTTACATTTTTTATGTAAGTGGAGGACGTGTATTTCTTTATAGCCGATGTTCTGTATTAAGAGGGAATGTCTTTTGACATCAATGCCTGCCTTTATATTGGACCCACCATCAACAGAAGTAAGCAATCGATATTGGTTTTTAGCCGAAGTCATTAAACCGAGTTCAAGAAAAGAGGTTTGTTCTGTTGTATTTACGCGCAATTGTTGGATGTAATAAAATAAATCTACATGAATTTATTTAGTTTTTCCAACACATATGCAAAATTTTATACGTGTATGTATGTTTGTCTTAAAAAAAATGTATACTTTGTTTGTGTATTCTCTGGAGCTACTAGTTAAATTTGAATAATTATTTTTGTTCATGATAGCTATATTCATGAGTAAGGTTAAATGTTATATACCATAGCGCTACAACCAATAAGACCGGAATCACGCGAGTGAAGCGGCGGGACACTGCTACTTGCTAGCACATAGATATAATTTTTAATCTCTATATATGCGTAAAGAAATTATTTTCGTATATTTCCTAAATAATTGCGCGAATAGAGGAATTTGAAATTTGGTACAGTTAAAGCCTATATGGTGAACATGTGCAAAAAAAACTATTTTATTTTAATATGCATCACATTTTATTATATTAATTATATAAAACGATACACACGTTACAGCATGCACATTGCATTCGCTCGTGCAAGAGACGTTTCATAATTTAAAGTGTGAACTGTCACACACTATAATACTTTAACTTTTAATATTTTTTTACGAGTAGGTTTTAATTTTGACTACAAATAGTTTCATATTAACTACATATTCAATATTAACTACAAATAGTTAATATTGAATTGCGGTCGTTGAGCGATCACTAGTATTAATTATTATCTGTCATTATTTGTTCAGACATGGTCTCGTTTTGGAGGTCTCCGGCAGTAGATGTGCAGGAAAACAAATTAATTAATTAATTAACATGTCGAGATATTTACATAGTCTGTATTGTGATGACAGCTGATGACTGTGGCACATACCATATCCAGTTCGGTCCCGAAGGCCATGAGATGAGGACACGTTGGGGTGTACCTCTGTGATGTCCTATGTCTTGCCATCATACACGTAATGCTCCTCACCTAGAGTCCATCTCTTAGGATGCTCACACTGTAACAATTACGTTTTAAATATTTTATAAAAGAAGTATATCTGCCATCTTTGACTGTAAGGCTTAATGTTCCCTGTGATGAAGAAACGTCACTCTTTTTCCTTTTGGCGATGGCGAGGCTGACGCTATCTGCCATCGCCAAATCATAATTAAATAGTTTTTTCTCTTCCGCCGGGAACCTACATATTCGTGTCACAATGCACGAATTAATATTTCATTAAAAGGGTGAGTTCATGATTTCTTGCTACGTTTCATTGTTGTTTTGATGTTAAATTCTATTTAATTGTAACTGAGGTTATATCTCGCTTTATTTTAGTTGGCTCATGAAGCCAAGAGAATGGGAATCCTATTGGTTGTGTGTTAGTTTTTAGAGCTCTACTCCTTTTAATTTCTTTTTTCTTTTTGTTTACTAAACATTATATTCTTCAAATATATTAAATATAAGAAATAAATAAAGGACAATCAACACAATGAATGTGAAAAGACCAATTGAATAAATGTGTATAAAAGTTTAACTAATCCTTTAACAGACCTTGCCCCCCCCCCCCATCGTTAATTCCCAGTTTAAAGTTAAATTGTCACAGCACAGCACGCCTGACGTAACACATCAACACATATAAGCATATAACAGCAACTTTCAATACGAATTTGCGTTTCGAAATTTAAAAAAAACTGCTTGTCTGTACTGCCAGTTTACGGACGATAATTTTATCTCATAACGTCATAAGAAAACGATGATGAAAAATGGCATAATTTCTTGATATGAATTGAAACAGTATCAGTTAAAAATCAATATTTCGTATAATAAATTGAAAGAGTTAATTGAAAATTACAATTTGTTTGGTAAAATATTTTTTTCATTCGCTAATTCTCTTAATTAAATATCTTTTAACTTAAATTACGTATTACAGATTAATTAGCAGTAACAATGCAGTTATAACCGCTACCTCTTACTGAAATATTGTTTTAATAATTAGAAACTAAAAGACAAATCCTAATTTAGGTATAATCTCAGTCGTTTAGCGATAACCTTCTCGTAATCGATTGTGAACCCTTTAATCCATAAAATTGGTGTACTTTTGGGGTCTAAGATGTACTTTTAGGGCTACAACTGGACCCTAATGTTCATAGTTTAACCATGCTTTCTATGAAAAGTAGGACAGGTAGTAGTATTTAGATCGAACAAGGAACGTATTAGATATGATAATCTTGTCAGAAATAAGACATTGTTTCCTTTTCTGAAAATGAAATCAGTTGAATGTTGTCATATGGACAGATTTGATAATAGTATAGTGGGTAAACGCGGGGTGAATCATTCATTTTTAAGTGATTGATCTCTTTTCATGTTATTGTAGACATACAGTTTTTTTAATGTGCCAAACGGACAATTGGAGATTTTTGACGCCTTCCGACGCCAATTGACATCCGCATTATTTTTATCCAATTGTATTGCCTTCTTGTCCTCCTCTCTCCTTCCAATGGGCTACTGGCTACTCATATACTGTGGTATATAAGTAGCCAGCCAAAACGTGACAGTACAGGGGTGTATTGTGAGCAAGATATACACCATCCCTATTCGGCCGCATTGCACTATGGCACTACGTCTTGCATACATGTATCCATCACACTGTCTATGTCAAGTTTCACCCTAATTCATTTAGTAAGTTTTTGCGTGAAAGAATAACTTTTTATTATACCACATTTATTTAACGCGTACAACTGTACTGTGGAACCAGCTGCCTCCCTCCGTATTTCCGATCCGAAACGACTTAGGTGTCTTCATGGAAAGCGCATCCATATTCCTTAAAAACCCGCAACGCGTCTGCAAGACGCCTAGTCTTGCAAACGTCTATGAGCAACGGTAGTCATTACCTTGCTGCTCGTTTGCCCCCTATCTCATAAAAAAAAATACCTTTCAACTTTCGCGTTTATAATGTTAGTAGAATTAATATTATAAACCAGCCCGATCTCTACCTTCTTCATTTCCTTAAATTTAATTGGAATCTATAACTAGGCACTGGTTGGACACGAAGGTTCGGTCATCTTAACATTTAGTCCAATGACGCATAAAGGATGGTGAATGACGTACAAAACATTACTTCTTTTAGTTTGAAAGGAATTAAAAATGTAAGTAAACTAATTCCAGGTGACAATCTGTTAGTGCTTCCAATACATTTATAAAAATACAAGATACACGCATTTTTTTTTTGGAATAATTTCCAACCTAGCGCATGATTTTAAGTCGTTTTTACAAAGTAGATAATATTTGAAAGAAGTGCATCATTTAAAGATGTTTTGGAAAAATCGCATAATTTGACATGTTTTTTTAATTTTTTATATAGTAAAGGGGGACAAACGAGAAATATAAGTGTTCCAACGACTACATGAACATCAGCATAATTGTGCTAATGCGTTGCCCAACTTTTCACCTCCCCCCAAATGGGCCACAGGCAATGCACGTGCATAATGTGCACATACTTTATACGTTTCGTTTTGAGACTGTGTATCTCGGTATTATACATCAATGTTTGGATATGATGTGTATTTATTCATTGAACAACACATCACTAATTCGAAACATAATATTTTTCTCTCATAAATAGGACTTAGAATATTTGAAATACATAAAAAGTGGTCACCACTGCCCCATGGGATATTTGCCCCAATAAACCTGTTTACTAGTTCCCCACCTCACATTTGTGCACCCTAGTGGGTTAAATTGTTACTTTATTACATCATATAACTATATTCTTGCAATTTCTCTGACCTTGGGGTCAATATACTAATTCTAGGGGGGGGGGATATTATGGCATAAGTGGTAAACGAGCGACCGAGTCACCTGATGGTAATCGACTTCATCCAGTGCCCCTATTAGGCCCGCCGGACTCTCTGGACAGCGTAGTCCTCAGTTCATGCAATGGTTTTTCGATCGAATGTCATTAATTCGATTGCAAATCAAGTTTAGTCGAAGTAAAAAAGGAAGTAAATCGACTAGTATTTAAATACTAGTCGACTATATAAGTACTAGTCAATAAAATAAAAAAGAAATTAAGTACTCTTCGTGCTGGGTGTAGCAAGTAAAAATATATATAAATAATAGTTAATAGTTAACGAGAAATCGGAGCCTTTTGATGACTACCGACGCCCATGGCGGTGTGTATTATTTTTATGCAGATGCGGTGCTTTATCGCCCCCCTATGGGCCACCGGCTACTCACAAACTGCATGAAACGCGGCAGCGACGCTATCACTTTATGCCAGTATCAAGTGAGCGAGGGGTACTTCCCTGGTCGTGCCGACCCTATTCCGTTGCATAGGAGGATGTAGTGCCATGCAGCATGAATGGGGCACTACATCCTCCTAAAATAGTAAAATCATAATATTAATACGTGAGAAAAAAGTATGGACCCCTTTTTATGAATATTGCGGTGGATTATGAAATTTGGCTCACTCATATTTTATGTGTGGGAGAAGTGCAGAACGCGAATATTTTTATATAATATGCATTCTATTTTATTATTTATTTAATTAGGTAAAAAATTTCTGACACTACGGTATGCGCACAACTTCTGTAACGCACAATTTGTGGCACTGTCAAACATATTATGATGTTGCTACATTTCGTTTTATCATATATCTATAAAAAGGTTCACACTTAAGCATTTTTTGACGTCGAATGATTTTTTTTATAATTCCTATACAATTTCGATATCTGTGAAGCTAAAAGCAAAATGCAGAGTTGAATACAATGTTCATTTGTATCGGATTTATTTTAGCAGCCGTAAATATGAATAATTAGTCTTCGGGTACACCAAGTTTTTTTTCCGAGCAAACTTTTTACTTATTTGCGATCATCATCAGTCGTTTACAGTTTCTATTTATGTATAGTAGTGGAGGCATGCGATGATTAGATATTAGCATCACCAGAAACCCCATGACTTGATTAACCCAAAAACTGTCAGAAATCGATAGCAATGATGATGGCTCGATAAACAAATTTTATCATAGTAACATAATCATCATAATTGCCCGGTGTAATGTCCGTTTCACGTTACGACACAACTATACTCTATACTACAGTAAAGAGACCAAAGATCACGTGAAGCCCTTTATATCAACTTAAAGTGTAGCCTCCGTTGTGTGGTCGGTTAAAATAAACCTATACCCCTGGGTTCAGTAAAATACGTCTCTGGCAATTATTTTCCAGCAAAAGTAACATCAAATATACTTTTATTGCGCCTCAGACCTATAACGTGGCGGGGCACGCAATTTCTCTGAGTGATACTTTGAAAGAACTTCTAGTGATCCCCACGAAGATAAATAATATTTACTTTTGTAATTTTGAAACACAGTATTTATGCAACCACGCTGGCACACTGGCGGCTGGAAAAATGTCCATGATACTTTTATTTGCTAATTTGCTTAAGAATATTTAGCCCATATACAATATGGTCACAAATATATTTATTTTATGTGTGTGACCACAAAGCAAAGAAATTTTTTTTTTTAATTTTTTTGAGCAACGATCTCTACCGTCCCGAATGCTTTACACCTACTCAAAAAATATCTATAAATAGTATGAAACACTGATATCTCGTGAGAACTTTATAGTAAGCCTAAGGAACCCAAATGAAATTACGCTACGTTCCCGGCCCTTTATATTCTGCATCGACATTTACTTTTCTTGTATGTCGGTTATAAACATGTTATAAACGGGCACCTACAGTATGTAAGTCAAGTGAATTTATTTGCATTGAAGCAACCATTAAAAGTGTTCGTGTCTACGACATTTCCACTTATATGTTTTAGAACCTAATTTTTTCTCATAGTAAAGGGGGACAAACGAGCAGTTGATGACTAATAAATATCCGCATAATGACGACTCATAAACATCCGCATAGTGGCTATTCGTTGCCCTTCTTTCCTCCTCCTCTCTCATTAGAGATGACTCATTGGTCATTGCATTACAGCCGAATCAGTCCAGCACAATCTAGTGGCCTTTCTCTTAAATAAAGTGTTAAGTTGTGCACTAGAGTTTTTTGTGTTATTGTGAGAGAACGGCTAGATTACGAGCATATTTGATAAAGCAACCTTGCTTTATCAAATATGCCCGTTAGATACGTATCTAACATTTATTCCTCTTTCAGTCTAACATATTCGTTTGAATGTTTTTGGCCAATATAAGTTACTTACCAAGATATTATGGCTGCTCACTTGTCCGACCCGTTTGTCAAAATAGACGTGTCAGATGAGAAAGTATAATTAAATTTATATAAAGGAAAGCTGAAAGTAGTCCCACCACTCGTTCAACAATCATAACCGCCAATTACATTTTGCAAGTGTCAATTTTCACATATATTTTTGGTGTTTTCTATAGCATGCAATTACACAACCAGAAGGCGATTTCGGTAGCGCGGACAAACTTTGCATTTGTATAAAATATGACATATTTTATGAGTAAAATCGAAAAAATATTTTTAAACTTTAAAAGTATTACGGTTTGAATACCTGCAATTGAATAACCGAATAATAGCGGACTGAAAACTGCTAGTGTCATTGTAAATCATTGAAATCAATTTGTATTTTTTTTTGTATCTATGAAATTAACAAGAATATATCCAAATATTATTTAGTAAAGCTACGAAAGTTTAGTCTTTGTGACACGAAAGCTCGAATTCAGTTATATATCGTTCCTAAAAGTTTGAAATTTCATTTCCGTGGTAATTAATGCCGTGCGACAATATGATGAAAAAAAACTGGACAAGTACGAGCCAGATTCCCACACCGAGATTTCTGTACCCACGGGAGGTACATACAAGAATTAAAACTTAAATGTGTTTATTTACTTAAAATGGACGTTTCATACAGCGTATATGGACACGTTGTACTACAAATATTCTGCCCATAAATACTGTAACAATTAAAAAGTATTACATACGAATTTAGAATGTGGCACTATTATACGATCGCTCATTATGTTTTCTCGTTTTGGCGCCAATACATTGTACAATAATTTGCGACATTAAAATGGGTATGATAAAGTGAACAGAATCGCTGTGATTGCATTACACAAAGCAGGTGGAGCGAAATGCATTTTTTATACACTTGGTATTAGTCAAAAATTTGTGCACCGGGCTATTAATAGGTACAATGGGACTTCCTCTGTTTGTGAGAGAGAAAGATCTGGTCGTCCACATAGTGTTCGTACGAAAAAGGTAGTCAGACAGTAGGGGAAAGAATTCGAAGTAATCCTGTGCGGAAACAAAAGATTTTATGTCAGGAAATGAAGATAGCGCCTAGAACGACGTCGCTTACTTAAGAGGTGATTTAGGATTTGCAGTTCATAAGGAACTCATGGTCATTTCTTAACCGATAAATTAAAGATGAATAGGGTGGTAAAACCAAAACAATTACTGAAGCGGTAAGGGAGGTCACAGAATAATTTTGTTTACGGATGATTTTTTTTTAAATGAGCAACATTTTAGCAAACAAAATGACTTGCGTAAGGAAGCTTCCCAATTCGTCGATAAAGGTGCAACGTGGGCATTATCCGACTTCAGCAATGGTTTGGTGGGGCGTTAGCTATGAAGGAGTGACTGAGCCATATTTTTGTGAAAAAGGTATCAAAACACCGGCACAAGTGTATCAAGATACCATTCTCGAGAAGGTAGTTAAGTCCCGTAATAAAAGCACGTTCAATAAGCAAATAAGGTGCTTCCAGCAAGACTCGAGACCAGATCATAAAGCTCGGTCCACACTATCTTGTTTAAACCGAATTTCGAATAACCAGTTCATACTTTTAATAGTCTTACTTTTGTGTGTTAAACTAACAGGGTGTTAGTTAAAAGTTATAAATGTTATTTGAAATTTATATTTTTTTTATTTTTTACAATATTTATGACAAGGCTAGATATAATTTTGTATTAATTTATTTCTGTGCGCACTCATGAGCTAGATTTACCTTTCCGATCGTGTAGGTCCAATTCCTCTGCAAAGAAACACTTTTTTGGTTTCGCGGGGAAATGCATTTACGCACTGCTGCCGGTCCTGGGTGAAAGCCGAATTGTGTGTTTCTCGTGGATACCCAGAACCCCATGGGTGCCATGGACCGCCTATACAGAGGTGCCCCGGTTCTGTCTGGCTAACAGGAAGGGTCGCTGGGCGACTGCAATGAAGCATGCAATACTGCTTACTAGTACTAAATAAAAATTATTTGTAAACTTAGAAGGGGACTTCATAGTAGTTTGAGCTTTTAGGCTAATACTTATATAATTATTTCAGAAAAATACAAATACCGAAATCAGATTCTCAAAAATAATAATAAAATTCTGTGTAAGATTATGCACTTGTAAAAACTTTTTAAAATCATGTGCGCAAGGTTGACTTTGCAAAAATTTTTTTAAATTGTGCACTTGTTTCTAATAGTATCTGCTTTGTAAAAATGACTTACTGTTATGAGCGTTGATTTTGAAAAAAATAAATGTTGATGTACAGTCACGGGTGCTTTGGAATGATATTTCCATATGTAAACCAATATATACTACTCAAAACAAAATAAGGGCCACTAGTTTATTTACATATAAGTGCAATTTAGTAAACTGAAATTAACTGATAAGTAGCATTTTATTCATATTACGAACTCGTTTGTGTTTGCTCTCTTTTGTGCCTTTTTTTATTTTGTGTAAGTGTTCCTAATTTGAAAGTGTTGGCCATAATTTTAAGGAAGATATAATTGGAGGTTATTCTTATGTTTTTCTTTGATTATCTTCTTAACTTGTTTCGGTTATTTTAGGAAAAAAAAAGTATTACTTTTCAATTTTAATTGATTCATTGATCATCTCGCGTTAATCATGCTACCAGTACGAAGGCACATGGATACAATGACAGCAACCAGAGCCATAACTATAATTCAAGAAGGACGTTCTCTGGGTTACGTGGGCTTGCAGTTGGGTTCTCGAAGAGCTGTCCAAAATGTATGGAATCGCTTCCAAGACACTGGCAGTGTTGCCAGGCGACCTGGTTCAGGTAGAGTTCGCATAACAACGACTCATGAGGATCGGTACATCCAACTTAGTGCTCGTCGTGATCGCACTGTACCGGCCCGTAAGTTACAACACCGCCTACGGCTGACAACGGGTACCCGATTCAGTGTTCAAACTATACGTAATCGATTGCTCGAGGACCAGCAAACGTCGAGACGACGAGTTGTTCGAATTCCTCTAAGCAGGGTTCAACGTGCAAACCGATTAAGATTCTCCCGTCAGTATTTGAACTGGGGGATTAATCAGTGGGGCGAGGTGCTTTATACAGACGAGTGCAAAGTAAAGTTTCTTAATGATGATCGGCGTGTTAGAGTGTGGAGACGACGCGGCGAGCGGTTTTCGGAGTCCTGCACTCACGAAGTTGACCGTTTCGGTGGTCCCAACGTAAAGGTTTGGGGTGGGATTAGTTTACACGGTAAAACCGAGCTCACCATTTTAAATTCGGGTACCGTAACTGCAGAACGTTACATCGAGGACGTCATCAGGCCTCAAATGATACCATTTGCACAGCGAATGAGGCCTGGAGTCACCCTGATGCAAGATAACGCCCGAGCACAGACAGCTCGATCAACCCAAACTGTCCTAGAAGGGTCTCGTATTGAGGTATTATCATGGTCAGCTAACAGTCCTTATTTAAATCCGATCAAGCAATTGTGGGACCAATTCAAACGAAGAGTTAGAGAGAATGAGCAAGGGGTCTACTACCAACAGCAGCTGATTGACGCTTTAAACGATGCTTGGGTGGAGATTCCAGAAGATATCCAATGTGCCGATCTCATTGTTCTTAACGTCTATGGTCACAAGCGAAGAGTTTGTATGGTATAGAAGGCTGACAGAATAGAGTATAAAGCCATTAGAAATTACGATTAAAAATGTAACATTAGTGAAGTTTACGAAGAAATTTTTTTCGAAATGTTTTTTAATTATTCAATATAATGGAAACGAGTCGTCATAGGTGATTTTTTTCTATTTCCTTTATACAATACATATTTTGAATTTAATATATATATAATATTTCTGTAGAAAAATATTCATCTTATATTTTATTATTTTTGTTACACAAGTAGGTTTTTTACAAATACGTTTCGGTCGCACGAATAAACTCTGATCAGGAAATTTAACATTTTTACATTGCCCACCCGATGAAGAGCAATCGGATTTTGTGTTGCTGCTGCATTGCAGCCCCATCGGGCTTCCCGACCTGATGATCCACTCGCTTCTTCAATATCATACCGGTGAAATGGTGCTTATGTGGTTACGTTTCGAAAGGTTTATGTCAGTGTGGACGGCCCCCTAAGAGGATGCTAAGTCGGCAACATTAGTAGAGAAGGTGCCTCTCGCTCACATGATACCGACGTAAAGTCACATCTTCGGTGTCGCGTTTCGTGCTATTTGTGTGTAGCCGGTGGCCCAGTGGGGAGAGGTGTAAAGGAGGCAACGCATCAGCATAGTAATTATACTTGACGTTCATGAGCGTCGGTAGTCGTAAAAAGGCTCCGATTTCTCGTTTGTATATATATAAAAAAAACTCAGAATAATGCCGTAGAATGACTTGCTGTCGTTTTTCGCTTGATTTGTGAGTAGTCGATGGCCCTCTGCAGGGAAGGAGCTTTGTCATAATAACAATACGGTTGTAACGAGCATTTAAAATATAAGTCTTAAACGTTGCGATATCGCTATTGAAATATTAAATGAAATGTCTTCCTCTAGGCGGTTGCAGTGACGACGTACGCATTGGCAAACGCTTAAAAAAACCGCTAATGATCGTACTTCCTTACGCAAATTTCATCCGAGATAAAGAATATCCCCTGTACAGAATGTTTTTAGGTGATAGTGCCATGATTCCAGCATAATTGGGCCGGCACGGCATAAGTGAATATTTTGAAATTCCGATAAGATGTCATATATGCGTGTGTATTGGTGATCAACTGTTTTAGTTCGATTAAAAATGAACCAAATTTTACAGTGATGGCATCAAATCCGATAAGGGAACGCAGTCTCCGATGCTAAGGATTTTCAAAGACATTATACAGAAAGATGTGTGAGTTATATTTTCAAAATCATCAGTGACAGGTACTGCCATGTTGCAGTGTAGCCGAATTTCGTCGGCGTGACCGAGTATTGTCGATCACACGATACCGCTGTAAAATGATAGCTATGTTTCTCGTTTCTTACGTTTTATGAGTAGCCCGTGGCTCATTGAGGGAATGGGTAAAGGTTGAGCAATGCCCGCATCTATGTGTGCGGATGTTAATGGGTATTTGTAGTCACCAAAAGGCTGCGATTGCTCGTTTCTTCGCCTAGAGATATAAAAAACATGTATGTTTCATTGCGAAATGATTTCAACTATACAATCGAATCTTATCGGTCTTCTGCAGGTTATAGGCCTGGATGATTCGATAAGACAGGGGTAGGTAGCTAAATTAAGTATTACCTTTCCCTTAACATAATTTAGAACATCTTTCTTTGAGATTTACTATTAATACAAAAATAGAAATCTTAGGAAATTAAATGATTACTTAAAAATTTGCATTGACATGGAAAAATAAATAAAATTGCAGGGATCCTGAAAAAGCGAAGCTGTTAAAAGAAAAGCACAGAAGAGCGAAGGATAGAGTTCTACCCCAAAGCTCAATTATGGCAGAACAGGTAGGTGGGCCATAATATGGTTACAATACTCAAACTATACGGGCCTTTTTTTGTTTGATATAATAATATGTGTGCATTGATGTGGTGAGATGTGCATGGTGTGGGCAATTTAATTTTAGGGCATTCATAGGAAAACAATTTTATTTATTTATATTTTTTATGTTATTAAAGAATTTGGACACTCATTCATAATGACCACCGGCTGGCTCAGTTGATAACGTGGCGGTCAGTCCGCGTGTCACTCCAGTGGTCGCGGTTTCGAATCCAGCCATGGTCATGGATATTGATATATGTATTATATGTATTTCTATAATAAAACCTTAAATATATAAGATTTCTTCAATATATAAAAATATTAAATATATTTCCGTTGTCTGGTACCTGTAACAAAAGTCCTTACGGTACTTGATACAGTGGTAGGCTGACGTGGTGTGATAAGTCCACAGATATTATTATCATTATATTACTATTAATTGGAAAACACTTACCTATATTTTGTTTCATTAATGATATTATATCAATTAAATAAATTGTTTTATAATTAAGGCACTAAAATTCCTTAATCTAATCCTATGTTAGTTTTGCACCTTTAATATATTTAGAAATTTGAATTCTAATAGATTTGCTTCATTCTCGCTCATTGGAGGGTAGGAGAAGGAAAGAAGGGCAACTCGTCTGCTGATAATAATATGCTTGTCTATGGACGTCGATAGTGGGCAAAATCCTCCGTATGAATGTTAACTCGCCTTTTAAAGAAATGGGGTTCTAGAATAATAAAATCATTTAATGATCTCGAATTGTTATATTATAATTATTATGAAATATTACTATATCACAACATAATATATTTTCAGAGGGTCTATGATTCAAATAATACGGATAAACTCAAAGAATCTAAGCAAAGTCCAGAAATGAACAACGATAGCAGTAGATACAACTACCAGAAAAGGAATGGGGTTAGTCTAAACCTTTGTTATAAATTTTTGAAGTTATATTTCTTTTGGCGCGTTAGGGAAAAATTCTGAGAGTAAATTTTTACGATGCGCGCGGTGTGCGCTTTACGAAAAACCGACACCCTAAAATTAACTATAACATTGAAACATTTTAGTTTTTCAAAAAAATAATCCGTAATGCCTTATGTATTAAATATTTTTTTCTACTGTTAGCGTCGTTTTTTCTACAAATGTAGAATTAGGCGGAAAAAGATTTTCATCTTGTTACGCCAGAGAAGTATAATTTCTAACGCGTGTACATAAGAATTAATTTTCAGCCACAGCTTCTATCCCGAAGAGAGTGAAGAGATTTCAAACCTTGATGAATCTGGTTTTGATGACTGGCTGGCTAAGTTGGTAACGTGGCGGTTAGTCCGCGTGTTACGCTAGAGTCGCGGGTTCGAATCCCACCTACATGTGTGGATGTTTATATATGTATTATATGTGTTTCTATAATAAAGTCTTGGACATATAATATTTCTTCAATATATTACGTATTAAATATATTTCCGTTGTCCTAGTACCTGTAACACAAGTCATTACGGTACTTAGCACAGGGCTAGGCTAACGTGGTGATACGTCCACAGATATTATTAATATTATTATATATTTCCAAAATAGTTTTCGAATGGTTTACTCTTCGATTCTCTGTGGCTACATGTTTACAGCTAGTTTACGTTTCTCCGCCGTTAGATTTCAATATTTTTTTATACTATAGGGTGGCAAACGACTAATCGGAGACTTGACTACCCACGCCCTTACATAGCGTTATTGCTATCACGCGAATGCGATGCCCTCATCTCCATTCCTCTTTCCCACCAATGGGCCAATTAAATTTTTGTGGTATTTTTGAGGTAATTTTCCATGTTCAGGTTACATTCGATTTGCACACCGACTCTAAAAGCTGTGCTGAAGCACAACATCAATTTTATTTTTCGTTTTTTACAAAGATGTCCGTTCGAAAATAGTCAAAAATTAATTCAATGTTATACCTTTTTTTGTTTGTTTAATTTGATTATTATATTATTATCCTAAAACCCTACCGTCTACTAGATGTCTCTAATTAAAGTTTCCACTCTCAAAGACCTCTACGCCCTACCAGGGCGTATTTTCATCATTATCATCATACTCCTGGACATGGGCCTCCCTCAATGAACGCCCAGACGACCGATCTCCTGCTACTCGCATCCATCCCGAACCGGCTACAGCATGGAGATCGTCTTCCCGCCTGGTGAATGGTCGATCACCCTTTCGTTTTCCTAAACGCTGTCTCCACTCCAAAACCTTACTGGCCCATCTGTCATCTGTTCCTCTGAGTGTGTGACCAGCCCATTGTCACTTCATCGAGCCTATTCGTCGCCTGATATCGGATACTCTAGTTTCCTGCCTTATGACTTCTTTACGAATTCTGTCGGACAGAGAAACACCCAACATCCAATAGCCCGCTGAGCTACCGCAAACTTGCGGACCAGTCCTAAATTAAGAGGTCATGTTTCGGCCCTGTAGGTCATCACGGAGAGAACGCAGAGGTTGATGACTTTCGTCTTCAAGCTCTGCGGTATATACGGTAGCTACATTCAGTTATATCTATGAAGTTATTTCAGACTTTATAACTTTAATTTGCTTTTCTTTCAGCCTATGCAACCAGAAGTGAAAACTAGTAATTGGTTTGGGGTAAGCTTTTTTTTTAGTATACGAGACAAACGAACAGTCGCTGGATTTTAATGAGTAACGACGCCCATAGACATCCGCGTAATTATAATGCAATTGTGTTCTTTCTCTCCTCCCCTCCAATGGGCCTATTTTTGTTCACGCGGTGAAAGCATTTACACGCCACCACAGACCCTGCGCCTTGACCGGCCATTCAGTGGTGAGTGGGCTGGCGGCTCATAATAGTGCTGAATACCCACGAAAACCACCGTGAGTGTCGTCAGTGCCACCGTTAGTGAGGTTTCCCGGAACTGCAAATCATCAGGACCTCGACGATTGGTCAGTCCCCTAAAAGGGACCGACACCCTCTACACGGATGCGGTGGACCATATGACAATCCCGCCAACCTTGGGACAATACAATGGGGTGAGACTCCCATCCTCAACCCTTGCCCCGTGCGCAGAAGCGCCTCCACCTCTTGCTCTTTTCTCACCTCTTATTATAACATTTGTACCCCACAAAGCGAACCCTCTCGGTTCAATTGGCTTGTCTGGGTTCACCCCAGGCTCCTGAGCCTCTGTAAGGCTGGTTCAACCTTGCTGGGGACATTTAATTACACAATCTATTTGTTATTTACTTGACAAGTTAATGAAATATGGCAACAAGACGAATTTAATTTTTTTTATTCCCCAACAAAGTGAATTTGGGAAGACGTGAGACTTGATTTGGATTTTTTTTTAAATCTAGTACACTAGTTATTTTTTAAAATGTACAATATTTTCATAATATCTACATAATTGCAATAACTTGGCAATTATTTGAGTCTTAGTGGGTAATTGTTTAGCAAAGAAGATAATCAATTAACCGCGAGAAAATCCGTAAAATAAGTTTTATTATAATGAGTAATACTCGCGTAAACTTAAGACGATAATATAAAGATTATATAAAAATTATTCCTCTATCCATACATATCATAAAACAAAATTCCTAAAAGCAGTCTGTATTTCCTCAAAATCTGCTGAACTCTTTTTTAACTTGAACGGATTTGCATGCGGTTTTTACACATGAATACTAAATTCATGGGTAAAACCCGCTTGGTTAAAGGTTTTAGTGTTGTTTGTTGTCTCTTGTAATTCACGGGCGAAGTTGGGGCGGTTTACTGTAAAAAATGTCACAACTCGTCTGTCTGACGCAGACGCGTAAAAACAATTAAAGCTGTCTCTGTCGGGTTAATTTGTAACTCTTTACCCGACTGAAGGAGAAGGAGTTCGTATATATGTATGTATGTATATTTCGATGTATCCGCATAGGCCAGAATCGTTCGACAGATTATGCCATACGCCTGTAAATTAAAGAAGATAAAAATTCAAATGACAGATTTGAGCGCATTTGCGTTTCGAACTTGACGCAAATTCGTGAATGTATAATAATTTTTATCCGAGCGCAGGAGGAGTAGAATAAGTAAATAAATTCCTTGCCATGGCAATAATACTTAGATTAGAAGTTACAAATATTCGCATATCGGGAAGTATCTATCTGCTGGAGAGGGGTGGGGGGGGACCTTTCGACGCCAACCTTAGTCTCGTCGCTTGTGTACACAAAACAATGCAATGAAGCTGTATTAATTAGTAGTTACAGAAATTATTATTAAAAGTATTAGGATTCTCTGCGCTTCCACAGCACAGTTCAGGTTTAAAGAAATATGTGTAATAAGTGAGTTTCAATCGTTTCAGCAAAACATGTGTGACAAGAAGGAAAAGAAGATGAGCTCGGATACATGTTCGTGTGTATCTTGCGCGTAAGTGACCGTTATCTTTTATGGAGCAAATGTTGCATTGCAGCTGAATTGGACCGGCAGGACTTGTTAACTGTATGACTTTGTTACTTAACTCTATTCATTTTATTTCCTCTTTAGAGGAATTTTACTCATTTGCTGCAAGTTCAGTAACATATTCTGTCCTCCTACACACTACTTCTTCATGCTAGAATTATCTCGTTCTTATTTACATGATATCTCGGTTATCTACTTATTCTGGGGGCTTTGACAAGGGCGCCACTTAGTCACTGCTATTTAACCTTTGCAATCCAGAAGTGAAATCCGATCGTATCCTAGACCACGTGGAATTCGAATACACGAATCTGGGTTCGCCCGTGATGTTACCATTCACTGTAAAAGCACTCAAAAATGTACTTAAGCCAGATTCACTCACTGGTATATGGCGGGGCTCGAACCTGGACTGCCGTAATAGAAATCTGAGGCGCTGACCACAAGACCACCGAGGCTCTTGAAACTCCGACTAGTTTAAATAAGAAGTAGCTAAAACGAGAAGGGGAGCTTACATCTATGCGAGAAGTGAGAATGTTAATTACACACAATAAGCATTGGCTGCTATAAAAATAACTGCAACGACAGGTTTATTACGATATGTTAATAAACCGACCAGCAGACCAGCAGACCAGCAGTGGTGCGGCAGAGCTCACAAAGTATTTCTTTTACATCTGACATAGTATTTTTTTTTTCAGATTGAAGAATATTTTGGGATCGGAACGCACCTGCATTATTTGCCTCATCCTTATCTTCTTGCTGTCAGTTACTGCAGGGTTGTTGGTGGTATTCAATGCACTGCCGGCCACCGACTCTGGACCTATTTGTATAGATGACAGCATGTCGAATAAAATTCAGAAGAGCAAGGAGAAACGCCAGCTAAGGGATGTCTACAATAAAGATTATACGGATCGGTAATAAAACTTAGGGGCAGCGGACTTTATCTACAGTATTTATTTGACGAACGAGCAACCGGTCCCGGCAATGATCTTCAACACCCACAGACAGCTGCATCTCAAGGGGTTTCACAGATGTTACGTATGTCGTTCGTACATCAGGATTAGTAACAAGTCGTGCTACCTAGCAGCCTCTCCTCACGTGATACCGCCGCAAAGCAAAGGCTGTGTGATAACTCGTTTGGTATGGCGAGTAAGCAATCGAGAGGGAAGGGGAAAAGGACGGCAGCACATAAGCAATAACCATTATGTGGTTGTCAATGGGCGTCGGTAACGGTCTAGAGCATCTGGCTCTCTCTCCTTGTGCTGTAAAAAATAAGAATTGCCAATCTTTGAAATAAGAATGAGTTTTTAACAACTCGCACTCAGAGGAATAAATGGAATCTTCCGTAATAAAACTGATTCCTATATCATTTATTAATTTGATAAATAAGTAAATACAGATTGAAAACTTCAGCTTACGCGAATGTTACTCACTACCATAATACTCATAGTTATTTTTGTAGTGAGCAGTACTTTTACGGATTATATGGCGGTTCCGCCGCCGTCGTCAGAGTCGGGGTAGGAGGGTCCCCGCGGTCCAGCGGTCTAGCCATGATAATAATACTTAATTAAAATGATTATTTATTCATATTATTATAATAAATGTAGTATATTATTATTTGAGTATGTTTATTATTGCATAATATATAATGTATCTATTATGTTTATAATTGTATGTATGTATGTGTGTATATGTGTACGTGTTATATAATGTTTGTATTGCTAAATGTATATTACCTTTTTAAGTTACTGTTAAATGTACACACCTTGATTGCGTATACGTTTTCCATCAACATGGCTACTACGAGAAATTTCATCATGGAATAAGTAGCTCCCATGTACTAGATTTCTCTTATCTGTGAATTTAAAATGTGTTTTGTTTTGGGTACATAAATTATTAAATAAATAAATAAAATAAAAACACGCGTATCCGGAAGCATCTCTCCCATCGGCGGGAGAGTGGGATTTGCTCCCTATTTCGACCCAAACCTACTCTCGCCACCCGACGTGCACTTATAGCAATCCGATGAAGCTGAATTGGGTTTCTCTTCGCTACTACAGCATAATTTTCATGTTCAGATAATGGTTTAAAATTATTAATATTGGTAATTCCGTTTCAATACGCCCAATAATTGAGACTGTATGATTGGGAATCGTGAAAAGATATCAATTTTTTTCTAGTCTCTTCTTTGTTCTTTTTACAATAGGCAATTCTGATTTTCTTTATCAACTGATTAGATATTTTGCAACAATTGATTAAAACATTTTAATTCTCACATCATTTTCATTCTCACATCATTTTAATCCTCACATCATTTTAATTCTCACTTCGTAAATTTTTTGTAGGTATCTGTCTAACTGGTGAATACGACTAGAACTAATATAATTTTAAAGCGAATATATGTTATAATATTATGTACTATATATATGTATATACAATATGTGTATATGACAATATCTTTGAATGATAGCCCAGAAAGGAAAAGAGAATATCTTAAAAGTAAATATCACAAAATGACAACGATAAACTCTTCATTGTTTAATATCTGGTAATGTATATTTATCTGAAGTATCTCATTGGAGTAGGAGAACGACGGAACAGGGAGTGAGTGCACTTGCGCTTGCGCACACACACAGGAGCACTATATACTGTTATTGTATGTGTTAATACCATCCGTAGTACCAGCTCTAACAATAAAACTATATTTGATAGTGGAGAGAAGACGGCATGGTGATCCGTTCTGTTGTTACTCAAAACAATGATGTAGAGAAAGAGTTAATATACTTTTTTGTATAATATATTTAATAAAAAAATATTTAATTGCAGTCCATACTGGGAGAAGTTACCGGGCGATCGTTTTGACTTACCTACATTGATGACGCGAGGTAAATCTGCCAAAATATTATCTAATTCTGTTTACGTGCTCTTTAAATGAAATGTAATAATTCTAGGACTGTAATAATTAGATGTCCCTACAATATTGAAAACTGGCGTGAAGTTGTGTTGTTGTTGTAGTAGTAGTAAAGTAGCGATTAAGAGATGTTGTCAGGAGTCATAATAGACAAAGAAAGGAAGTTGTATAAACCACTTCACTTTAAGGATTCTGTGCCTCAATGTTAAAAACGGCACCCTTACAATCCGGGCAATGGTTTCCTTTCAAATTCTTGTCTATCTGTGCGTCAATCAATGAGTACTAGACAGTACTTCCTGGTGACACAGATACATAAACTTGGCGTGGCGTGAAATAATATAATTATGTTTAACTGGATTTAGAGGAAATATTCTGAATCGTGGTGGAATTAGCCCTGTAACAATAATGTATATCGTCCTGACATGTTAACATTCAAACATTGTTGCAATATTTTGCTAAAATCTGTCAAAAAGTGTCTAAGCATGTGGCCCCTCACGCTGCCAGTAGTAATTCCCTAACCAAATTTTTCATAACTTATATTTTCTTTCTACAAATTATAAAGATAAAATACTCATTTTCTTATTTACAGACATAAACAAGATCAGAGGCACGGTAAGTTTGTTTTATTTCGAAATGAATTTTAGGACAACAAATAACAAGAAAAACTAAACTATTAAATTAACGTTCAACAGTTGGAGAAGTAAAAAGATGTCGCTAATATTTATTTTTATTTGATATCACTTTGATTCTAAACAATGTCTCGTCGATATATCATGAAACAAACCCGAAGTAGAGAACAAATCATTATACGCCATATTGGTTTTTATGACAGTTAAGGACCGAGGGACAGATAATTTTCCCGCCACATGTCTCACAAACACGGACCCTGAAACATCGCCCCCGATAGGTTTCCGCCTAAACAAGATATGTTATTTTGTCACTAAGACGTAAACCCTTTGATTCAGTGCTCGGGGACTTATTTTTATCAATCAAACGTCCCTGAAGGTTACCATTTTTTAGATAGTCGCTTTCGAGAACTTTAAAAAGTATAAGATTAGTCACACTATACTGTAGTATGTATTTTGAGCTCGACTTTGATGTTTCAACGTGTTGCGATCATTTATTGTAAGGACTTCTAGCAAAAATATAACACACACATGTTTGGTAACACCTCACAACACTCGATTAAAAAATCTTAATAGTATTCAAATGATTACCATGGCTACCACCAGGGCTACCTATTTTATGTACCCTTATCTACTTATTATATTTTTATTATAAGAAATAGATAAATACATCATAACTACTTAGTATTCTGCTTTTTTGTTCTACATATAAAGTTAAATATCAAAATAAATTTACCATTTCAAAGATTTTGATGGTATGTACTTTTAATCTGAAACATAATTTCAAAAAATGTTATGATCGAGTTCCAGTAGTATTTTCATCTTGTCCCTTTTTTTAGGGGAGCACTCAAAATAAAGTTCCGTTGTACTGTCACACTCATAGACAAGTTTTAGTTTCATAGACTTGAAAAAAATAAAATTGTTTACGAGCACAATCCAAAGTTATAAAATTAAATAGATACTACTTAAGTATATTTTTTATTAAAAGTTAGCTTCGAGGAATGCAATATTGGCCACTTTTTAGAATATTTTCGTATTTCTTCATCAATATACCTACTTCCTTTGATGTTTCCCCTCCATTGTCAATGTGCCCTTGTGTGCCAAGAAGTGTACTAAACTAAAAAATGTTTCTTTTTACAAAAATATAATTATTTCAATCATTCAATCGCGCACCAACGTCAATACAAAATATCAAAAAGACGAATACACTTTCTAAGCGACTGTACAAATGGTTCCCAGACGACAGTCGCATAACCTATTATTTTTTCTCTTTATCCCGCGGTATTGTTCCCTATTACACCGCTCCCCGCTGATGTATTGGGCGGCTAAATTACTAAGGCGGGATTCCTAAACGAATATTTGTTGTTCAAGCGTTGCTGAATTTATCTTAGATAAATAAATTTTACTGGCCGCTAGATATTAGGCCAAAGTGCGATAAACAAATTTTATAAAATGAACTATTGTTTGTCTGTATTTCTACTATTAGTTCACGCTATTTTTTTTTTATTAGTTTACGTTATTGTGATGATGTTTTGTCTTTACAATTGTCAATATTTAATGCCTATATCCCCATAATCCACGTAGCTACGTGTCGCAGGCCTACTTAGCTACGTAGGTTCATTACTAAGTAGGACATAAGATCCACTGATTCGTTCAAATCTTCTGAAACGCATAGCCACTGCTACACTGTCACGCTCGTCCGCGACATATAATGTATAAAATACATATAGATATTCATTCAAAAGGATTAAAAATAGGGATATGTTTAACACATATGCCCAGTCCCACTATAAAGTAGGAGCCGTATTTATTTGCCGTTTCCCAAATAAATAATAATAAAACTTGTTTCTAAGCTATTAAAGGTTTTCCTAATACTCTAGTCGTTTTCACAAATATACTTATGCGCTTTATTTTGCAATATTCATTAATTTTGGACCTTATTTCGTAAGGTTAAGAGAGGGTTGTTCTTAACGGACGCAAAATTGTTTTCTACCCTCTACACAATAAATATTAATATACGTTCAAAGGTGTAATGGTAGTCAATTCGCGGATGAAACTTGGATGATCACAGGGTGATTTAAAACGCTATAAATTATATAATTCAAGACCTTAACAACACATATATGTATTTGTTAACGCTAATATATGAAAGCAAAAGTTGGATTTCAAAAAAATATATTTGTATATAATAATTACATTCATGAAGACGGCTAGACTTATACCATGGCGCGTCAATCGTCATTGGCGTTACGCGGGTGGAACTTATGGGCATTGCTAGTAATGCAATAGAGTTGATTCTATAATGTAATTTCCATGGTATAACCATACATCCATCCATCCGATAACAAATAAGAATATTGTATAATTTGGTATACTACAAAAAAAGAAATAAAACAATTATTTTATCACAACACAAAATACGTACAATAGTTAAGACAGTACAATCAATATAAGTAAGAAAGCATAATGTGCCTTTAGGCGGCGGCGCCAAATGGAAAAAATCCATAATAACTACCTTTATTATACTTACCTGAATGAAGATTTCTTTAGCGTTCTGCAGTGCGTACGATAACTTACAAATTGGGCGAGACATGGGCCATTGTAGTTGACCATTTGTTAGTAAGATCAAGAAAAAAATGTTTGTTTTTAGGATCCGTAAAGTGACAGGCAAGCTGTCGAGTCCATTGCGATGTTAGGGCGGATGTCGCATGTAGATGCGCGTCGGTACTAGTTAATCGACTCTTAATTTTTCGTTTGCCGCCACCTTCCTAAAAAAATCCGCATAGTCCTGTGGGAAGTACCGTTTGGACTTGTGTTACAGATACTAGACAACGAAAATATATTTGATATTTTTTTATAAATTTAAGAAAGTTTATATATTTTAATTTTTTATTACAGAAATACATATAATACATATATAAGTATCCATGACCTAGGCGGGATTCCAAACCACGGCCGCCACGTTATCAGCTGAGCCAGCCGGTCGTCGTAGATGACTAAAACAGTACAAGAATGTATACGTAACATAAGAGGGATATTCTAAAGAAATAATTGTCAGTAATGAACACCGTTTTATTTGAACACGCTGTATACCGTTAAGACGCGAAACAAATCATCTTCCGGTCTTAAGGTTGTATTATTCGATTCCTTGGAGCTTTGCGTGATTTGTTGCCGAGGCGGGCCCAGATAGATACAACTCTTTTTATACGATTTGTCATAATTTAATACAAGTGCAATATTTATTACTTTTTTAAAGACTTTTTTTAAACAGATCACTAACCATATTTCGGTGCCTTAAATTTTTATTTACAGACACTTTATATGCTGTACTAGTAAACCGTCGCGCGCTCAACAGAATACAGAGTATATAAATAATCATACAGGTACCAAACCTAAAATCTTAATCTTATACAATATTAGTAATTCGTTGCGGCTCCGCCCGTGAATAACACGTGCCCAATCGCACACCTCAGCAAATTACACACTAAAAGCATCATTGGAAATATTGCTTGATGAATAAATGTATAAAAATCCATTTTAAGGAACCTTATTTTTTAGCACGTTTTAAATCCAGAAAAGAGAAATCCGAAACCATCTAAGTATACTTTAAATATAGGCTTATGTCTTGTCACAGAAACGCATGGCCAGATCAGCCAGTGTTTGCAAGCTTTTATTTAGTTTCATCTGTGAACAGATCCTGTAAAAAATTTCCAGTTACAGATTGAGCTGTTAATTTATGTGCGTATGTATACATGTACATCGGAAGTCTATGCAAAAATATTATGACCTGGAGCTGTTCTCATGATGGTGAAAGAAATTAGCCTTGGGAACGTAATCAAAACCTGCAAGATTAACTTGACCCATTTCCCAACTGGACAACGAATCAGATTAATCAAATTAATCTTATAAATACTTATAGATATAAAGAAGAGTGATTTCATCTTTGTTCATTACACCATAATTGGCATTCCTATTACATCGCAATTATCCATTAAATACATGTAATCCCGTACCGTGCACCATAAGACAAAATACCGACAGTATGGGATATATTGTGGGTTTTTTGTCTTATGGTTCGCAACAACAAAGAGCGGTCCAGCACAATGAAAGCCCACAGGCGATTTCAGATTAAAAATGCGCATCAACAAATGAGAAAAATACTTGTTTTTCAACGAACACAGACGTTTTTAGTTATCCTTTAGTTTGGATAAAAAAGGCAGGGGTTTTTAATATTCATCCTTTTTGCGATGTCACGAACTGTCCGGATGTAAAATATTATTAGGAAAGTTAACACATGGCATGTTGAGTATAGATATTTTTTTCGTCAGTCTACTGGGTAGTAGGCCATCCAGCACTCTGAGTTCGGATACGGGATCACCACTTGAGAGCCTTTCTTCCCTAACGGTTATTAGTTCTGCGAGTAGTGTAGCCTGCCTATTGCCATTTCAGCTTGCTGATTTCCTGGACTGTGACCCTGGTCCTCTTGCGGATTTCCGAACTTTGTACCAATCCCGCAGAGCATATAATATCAAGCATAACTTTTTCCATGGTACGCTGAATGACTCTCGAGCTTGTTTAAGAGGCCAACATTTAGCGGAAAGGTCTCGGTTCCATATGTCATCATTGTAGAAGAACAACTGCTAGAAGATTTTTGACTTATGGCTCTATGCTATTTTGTATGAAAATATCTTTTACTCGGTCCTAATATCTGACATATTCACGTTCCTGATAACGATATGTGCCACTTTCGATGTCGAAGCATGTTTAAATATGCAATGAATGAAGCCAAGTATCAATTCTTTAAAAAAATATCTTCACTAAGTACTTTGCATATGCAAGTAGTAAAACTTTTTAGATGAGATATGTTTTTTAGTGCTAATAAATACATAGCCTATGACATTGAAAATATTTCCGTTCATGCACTAAACACAAACGTGAGTTCAAGTTATTCCTTTTCGTCTCGTTTTCGTGATTTCTTACATTTTAAAAACTCCTAGACTGTCATTACAATACACAAAGGGGTTGGCGGAGTATAAAAAAATGTTAGTCCATTCATTGCAGACCTCAGGCGGGGCACAAAACAGGACAATCTTTTATTATACTCTAAGAGCTGGTACATTTTTATGTGTTGCCAGCACAATAAAATTTCCCATCATATTGGTTTTTGGCTTGTGCAGTTTAGAACAGTAATAAACCACAAAATATATTTACAGTCGTTTGGAAAGCTATACAGAAAAACCCATTATTAAATCAGTGAAAATGGGTATAGAATTTTCATTGTTAGATTTTTTGGAAAGATTCGATAAATTATTTTTTTGGTCGTTTGGTCAATACCCATACTACCAACTACTACTAGTGTGTAAGATTTTAGAATTATTTATAATAAAATATATCATTAACACTTCATAATATTATATTTTGTCACCCCTCGTCGAAATCAATATATTTTGAACTTCAACTAATAGGAATTTCACAATTATGGTATTTTTTCTTTATAGCTAAATTATTCTCGTTAGTATGACAACTCCGATTATTATAGTATCTTTCTTTATTTGTTCCTTTTCCTTGTTTTTAACTATTATTTTTTTCTACGTCAGTGACTTTTAAAAGGCACTTTTTTGTTATTGTTTTAATTTCTATGTGTTTTCAATTTGTTAGTCATTTTAAATATCCTCTTTACTTATTTTGTTGGTAAGTATTATATGCCATTCCATTATAAGCTACTGGAAGTTTCCCGTGCGTGCGTCTTGTCCATAACACTTCAAATGATTCAACATGAATAAAATGGCTAGCGACATTGGTCCTACATCTCTTGTCACTTCAGATTCCATAAAGGATTAAGAAACTATATATTATATTATTGATCCCTTCAAAAAGATTTGAAGTTGTAGAAAGAAGCTTTACCAAACAGCTTAACAATTTTACTATAACTTAGTTAATTCATGTTTCAATAGTATCTGAAAAGAAGTGTCATCTCTTATACTATGACATTACGAAGAAGTTTAAAAAATGTAGTTTGGCCGCTCCAGACTTAAATGTACCTCGTGATAGTAAATACACCTTTTAATGCTGCTGTTTTGTGGCATCTTGGTAAAAAAAAACTCGTATAGATACAAATTTAACGACTTGCCTGGAATATGCAATTTTTAACATTAAAGAATCAAACTTCTTTTTATGTCTAAAAAGGTGTTTGTTTTAGTGATCGTGACCTTAAATAGATGTACATCGCCATCACTTTATCATGATCATAAGCGTAATTATCATCGTATTCGTTTGGATATATCATTACAGTCAGACAGTCAGGTGTTGTCCACTGCTGGACACAGGCCACAAGCTGCTTGCATTCAGCGACTCTGCGTTCTTGACCAGGTCATCGGTCCCAACGCTTGGGATGTCGTCCAACACTGCGCCTTCCAATGTGTTGTAAATAGTTATAATTCAAAATGTTCATCGTCTAATATTATCTTCGTCATCTTCATTATTTATGTTTTCTGTAAATAATTGTATATCAATAAGTAGGCAGATCCAATGCGACTCACAACTAATATCCAAATCTAAAGCGAATATTTAAATGGGAACCATTGTGAAAATTAAATGTAAACTCGTGAGCTAGCTAAGGTTCTTCGCGCCATTTCGAAGGCTTCCGAGCGAATGGCAAATGTCGTTGTAATTTAAATGTAACAATTACGCATATTGAGTTATTTATTGTGTCGCTCTGTTAGTTAAAGCAATTAGTTTTGTTGAAGCCGACTGCGTAAATATTACCTCGCCTTGTTTTAGGGTAAGGACGTGTTTACATTGCTTTCATAATGAATACTAATAATAATAATAATAAGATTACGTGGACTTATCACACCGCGTATCGTAAGGACTTGTGATATATATACTAGGTAAAGGAGAATATATTTAATATATCTCAGATTTTTTCATAGAAAGACATATGATGTTTGTATAAACATCTTTGACCCGGGTAGGATTCATACCGGCAACATCTTGTGTGACGACCTCGGCATACCCGCCTTAAGTTGAACTTCATATAGAATTGTCTAGGATTAGTGGAGATTGATGTTATTGTTATTAGACAATCCTATTAATTTGTTTCTTTTTCTTCACATGCCTAATATAATGTACCTTTATAATGTCATACCTATATTTATTAGTATTTACAAGTATTTTTAACATAATACATATTGGGCATAGGTACTTTACTTATATTGTTATGAGAAAAATAGGAATGTATTAGCCCTTATGTAGTTTAGGTTTAGTCATTAACACACGCATTTGCTAAACAAAAACATTATTAGCAATTTGTTGAGAGAGTCGATCCAATCACTATTCCACTGATATCAAAGGCTACTTGTATAACCCGAGAATTCATATCAAAAGCTTGTCATTCAATGCTAATGAAATATCCGGCTATTAACACCATTAAACACTTTTTTAAAGTAAAATTCAACAATTCACCTAGATCAGCTACATAAAGTGCTATACAATATGAATGCAGCCTTAGTATCGAGTATTAACTCGAAGCAGGTGGTTTGGAAACAACGCTTTTAAACGACTCATTATTAATTAATTTATTATAGAAAAACACTTAAGCTATTTATACCTTGGTCAGAGTTTATCTGGAAAGGGTTGAAATTATATCTTGTAGAATTAATAGCAGCTTCATTCCATAAATTCGCAGGAAATAGGCACTTGAAACTACCACTTATTAGTCGACTCTTGGGAAGATGTCATACTTTCACGTTAATTTACCGTTAAAATACAGCAATTTTTCCTGGCCATGGCTACTTTAAAGTAATTGAAATGTCATAATAATATTCACTTAATGATTGTTATTATTTTACTTATTATATTAATTTCTTTATTGCGATATGTGAGATTCCGGTGGCCCATTGGACGGGAGATGCAAAGAAATGCAACACGTTTGCATAATAATTTCAGGGATGTAGATGCAGCACGTTTGCATAGTAATTTTACGGATGTAACGACAACGGAAGTCATGAAAAGGCACCCATACCTTGATGATAAATCACTTGAATTCTCATGAATTAAATTTATGCTTATAATATTTTGTATGTTTACAGTTATGAATATCTGCGTACTGCGACACAAGAGCTAGTCTTTAAAATGCAATGAGGATAATTGCTTCTACAATAAAATAAACTTACTCGAGTTTTTTCAATGTAAAATGTATTTAATTTGTTTTATTGTAAAAGTTGTATCCAGCCGTGCGGGGCCCATGTGCTTACGAATGGGACGCTTTATACTTTCATAATAAAAGAATATTATACTTTACGAATTGTGCCCTGTAGGGGCAGTATAAATTACCCATCTTCTCCCGTCCTGGCCTCGAGATTAAAACATGAACGTAGAATATGTATATATATATATATATATATTCCATATACTACAATATATATATTGCGTTATATTTTATTATATTAATTTGATATAAAGCATATATTGTGTATACACAATTATCCATTAGTGGTTTTCCCTGTGTCAGAAGGACAGAGTTTTCGAGTGCATGTATGTGGATTTCTATGTCCCCTGTTAAAGCCTGAATGGCGACCTCAGGTTCGTCTTCGGTGAGCGACACTGGATACATTAAAACTCCTCTTCACTCCCCACCCCCAATGGGCCACCGGCTACTCACAAACTGCACGAAACGCGACACCGAAGATATAACTTTACGCCGGTATCATACAATTTTTGTTGTTTTTACTTTTACTTTAATGTCAGGTTGGTTATTTATGTATCAATTGCGTATTACGCTCTTTTTATGACCCCGAAAGATGGTTTAATTTTTTATAGCATTCTCACATACCTCATGACGAGCGAAACGACTGCAAAATTTCTTACTTAAACATCACCTGATAGTAATTAGTCGAAACCGGTAGTAATTTATTAAATATTAATCAGTAAACTAGTTAGTATAAACAGTGTAAAAATATACTGCTTATTTAAATTAGAGCACGAATTTTCATCAATAATTGACAATACATTCCTCTGACTATAATTTCTTACTAGTCATATGGAAATAAAGCTCACTCACTTAAAACATACAAACAAGGACACACGAACACACACACCCGCACACAAACACACACACAAATGATGATAATGTTAAACTATTTCTTTTCTTAGGGGTAGAGATAGCTTGAATTTTTGATCATCCATCAGTATTAAAGTATTACACACATAAAATTTGGAGCCGTCGTATTGTTGCATCTGTCTCGTTCTAAGGGTATTGGTGCGAGAGGGAAGTGGAGTGATTTAAAGTGACGCGGGCCTCGTCACATGTTAATAACGATTGCTTAATTGAGAGTCACTTAAGGGGGAGTTGTGTTGCATTTACGCAATGTTCTTCTTGATAGCCACCTTTTTTTTTTTGTTAACGCGGGGAAACGCGTTCACACACCGTCACGCGGGGTTCAGTGGTGTGTGGGACTCGCGGCACGTGATAGTGCCGAATACCCACAAAAACCACCGCGAGTACCACCATTGCCGCCCCCGGTGAGGTGCCACGGGACCAACTCCATCTCCACTGATGGAGTTGCCTGGCACCACAGGACAACCCCACTGACACTGGGACAGTGCAAATGGGGTGAGGTTCTCATCCTCTCCCCTTGCCCTGCCCGTCTGTCCGTCTATCGGTTTGAATCCAATAAATCTAGACAGCAACATGTCGAAGTTTTTACAAATGAAATATTTCCATTGCCGCTTTAACAACAAACTATATTTTTTTAAACCCATTATAAACTTATATGCGTAGTTTGTTTGACGTTTCATACAAAGCATATTCAGGCACTCGCAAATATAAGTCTGTTTACACTGGTTGGCTCGGCACAGGGATTCCCGGTGAGTCAACCAGTCAGATAGTTTAGTATGCACCTATTTGTAAAATTTTATAAGTTTGATTGCTTGCAATTTTTTGCTAAATTAATAAATCTTTTATTATTATATATTATTATTATTATTCTACTTATATAAGTAGATAAAGATACGAATCTTTCTTTGGTATGAATAGTCGGATACGCAAACCAAGGTTCGCGAATCTATCACTTGGCTGATTTTTAAATTCTGACGAATACAAATGTCTTTGTCTGCGATGGATAGCATAAATTATGTTTGTATTTTTTTATAAAATTACAGCTATAAACATCCGTCTTGGATACTGCAAATACTTAATTAGGATGAGTAAGAAATAGTATGATATAAGTTGTAACTTACTAATGTAATAAGTATAATGTTATTTTGAAGGATGTAGGTTATGTTACAGATAATTTATTATCAATCACATGTCAATCTGATTTCAAGGTCGTAACCTATTTTATATATCGTGCTCAGCCTTAACACCCCTGTAATATTCGAATGTTCATATATTTTAAGACTTAAGTTTGGGGACTAAATAATTGTTTCATTTAATAATGGCGTATCGATTTGAAATTTGTATAAAATTTATTATAGGTTTAGTAATAATATATGTGGTTTTAGTATTAAATTACTAATAATACTTGAGCTTTCTTAACGCCTAGCGCCACATGTGACCCGTTCGTTTTAAACGTTATTTTCTTTGAAAAATTAACATTGACTTAGTTTATTGGACAGTTACTTAATTCATCGGAAATATATGCAATAATATAACTATAAAGAATACGGATATAGGTAGGGAATGTTTTATATCTTAGGGGTGAGAGGAGTTTTACATTCTATAAAATATAATAAACGTTATAGAAAGTAAAATCGAATTGATGTAAGTATTGTCCAATATGTAGTAGGTCTCTGATGATACGGATATTTAGTAGCCGGGTCTTTGTATCGAGTTTCGATGGATGTTTCCTATGGAGGGTTTCTATTTATTTAATACTACCAACGGAAAGTTTAGACGCGGTGGTAATGCACCACATTACAAAAGCGATCGTTAAATGCAACATTTTAAAACATAACATACTTGTTGGGAACATTGACGGAATTCATTGTCGTGTACGGGAAATCTACATATCGCCGATTGTTAGTTTGACTTAAAATCTGAAAATCGTCCTCAGTTTTTTTTTTTCAATAATACTTGGATTTCGCTAAATGCTCTGATTACGACAGATCGTTTTGCAATTTAATCTTTTCGTGCCAATAAGTGACTCCTGAACGCAATAACAAATAGAACATGGGGCTTTAAATAAAATGTAAATATTTTTAAAAATACATAGTAGATACAGCAACAAATAATGCCACTTTATTACTTTGAAGTCATGTTTGCGAGTATCGAAAATTATCTACATCTTAATATTGTCGAGAAAATACGAGAACTTTTTAAAATATCAAATTGCTACCTAACGACGCCCAGAATGTTCTATTAATATAAGTACTTTAAGTAGCTATAACTTAAGGTCCTAAAGGGTTCATATTGTATAACCCTTCACTGTAAATATGTCCAGGGTTATTTAAAAGTGAGCAGGTGGGCACTAGGTGTAGAATTATTACACGGCTCTAATGGGCTGGTTTAATTTTCTTTTGCGCTTTCATTTGTGAATAAATTGTTTCTAGACGCCATTTCTTCTTTATTGTGATGTGATAAGGAATTATAATGATTTGCGTGATATGTATAGCTGGCAAGATTTGTTATGCGTGTAGCATCATGTTGATGATTTGATGTATATTTTGTTACGAGTGAATTTGTAGATGAAATAGTCTTGGTGAGTGACCATCGATGGTATATTCTCGAACTACAGACGTTATACATATTAGTTGTCCTCCCTCCATCACGCCATGCTCTCCAGCAGGTCGTGCGGGCTCGCATGACTTGCAAACGACGTGACAATCGTAGCGATAACCACTTCAGGTTAGCGACCTGGATGCTATTTTCAAAAATTTAAACACAGAAGACCCAATAATTTTATCTGGGGACCTCAACGCTCACCACGTGACCTGGGACAATAGATACGACAAAAGTCGCGGGACTGTCCTTAAGAGATATTTTGATGATCGTAACATCATAATCAACGCTCCGTATATCCTAACCCATTATACCCCGAAAAATAATGGGTATATGCTTTCAACGAGCACTATAGATGTAGCATTGATTAAAAACGTTTCATTCGTCATCCAGACGGCTGACTTATCGCTTAAGCTTAACTCGGACCGTAGACTCGTATTAATAGAAATAGGAGAAAATAAACTTAATAGAAACATAAAAATAAAGAAAAATTTCATCGACTATAAATTACTGAAAGATAATTTATCTAATTTCCAATCGAGTGAACTCGGTAGTATCCCAGACGAGATAGACTCTCCTCAGGCTGCTATCACGGCCTCATCCATAGTCACCGCCCTACAGATGAGTAAAGTAGAAGAATCGTCAAGACAGAATTCCACACCGTCCCAGAGGGCCGTTTAGCTCTCTCTGACGATGCCAGGGACCTAATCCGTCGAAAAAATGCGGCTAAACGCCTACACGGTCGCATTGGAGGCAAAGTGTGCAGGCAAGCCCTCCGACAACTCCAAAGAGGAGCCAAAAAAGCTATACAAAACTTCATTAACAGGAGATGGGATCACTTCGTTAGCATACAATCTCCGTCACATACGGCCTACTAGCCTCTCGCGAGGGTTACGAACCGGTGGAACAAATGCCTCCATTAAGCCACGTACACCGATTACCTGCACTAGAGGATGAAGAAAAGGCGGAGTGTCTAGCCGACACACTAGAGAGTCGATGCACTCCTTGCTCTCTCCCCACAGACCTCTTCTATGAGGGAGGGCCCACATTGAAGAGGTAGAAAACATAGTAATGGCCCGCCTGGCTGCGCCGCCGGACGATGATGATGCGATCGTACGTCGAACGGATACAGAAGAAGCAAAGGATCTAATAAAGAACCTTCACTCGAAGAGGGCCCCCGGGCCCGTCGGGATACCCAACCATAATATAGACCCATAAGTCACCTAAGCTCGTTAGGTAAAATCTATTAAAGGATAATTCTCGCACGCCTAAAATCCGTGATGCGAGAGAAAAACCTTTTCATGGACAGCAGTTCGCGTTTTGCGACAGCCACAGCTGCCCACAACAAGTACACCGCCTCACGGAGTACGTACTCTCGGGACTCAAAAGACAGGGCCGTCCACGCGACACGGGCGCTCTCTTTTTGATGTAGCAAAGGCGTTTGTCAAGATTTGGCATCAAGGCCTCATCTTCAAATTATACCAGTTGGGACTGCCTGACAGGCCAGTACTGATCGTAAACAGCTACCTTGCCAACAGGCAGTTTCGCTGCAGAGTGGAGGGCACCCTATCCTCCCCTCGTCACCTCAGAGTCATTGTTCCTCAAGGATCGGTCCTCTTTTCCACCCTCTTCAATCTGTATACAAATGACATACCACGACACCCCAGCGTCCAGCTTCGCAGCGTCCAGATATTCGCGAATGATACCGCATTGTACACGGGTACTTCTCCAAATTCGGAGCCAAACCACTCCAAGAGGATGTCACAGAACTCGATGAATGGTTCTTAAAATGGATAATAGAGGTAAACGCGGAAAAGAGTAAGTCCATACTCTTCTTCCTAAACCCCCCCCCCCCTCCCACAAACCCCCACATGTACTGACCCAAATAGAACGTTTGCAGAGAATGCAGAATAGATTCTTACGGATAGCCACTGGATGACCGTGGTACATCCGTAACATCGACCTACATTGCGACTTTCACTTAACATGGATAAAAGGACACTTCAAGGAGTTGTCCCAAAGTTCTTTGACCGTGCTCTTAATCACAAAAACAGATTGATCGTTGAAACGTCGGAATACGATTCGACGTTAATAACCGATTCCCGTTACAGTCGGCAGAAGCACGTACTGCACGACGCCGACGACGCGATAGCCATAGCAGTTGCTAAGGCAACTTACGGATAGCAGTTTTTAGATAAGCCAAACATTAAACGAGCTCAACCACGACACCACAACTTAAGGGCATCGTGCGCGCGCCGTCCCACTAGTGTGGGGAAGGTTCCGCTTCCCCCTTTTCGCTCCCAAAAATAGTTACTATAGGGTACGCCCACAATCAAGCCGGTACATCTCTTCCCATCTGCGGGAAAAGAGGGGGGTCTGTCCCCCTATCGTCACCCTAAACCTGAAGACGCAAAAGTCTTTGTCGTCAGTCGAACTGTGGAGGCTCCAGCCTCAAGCGCCGCCAATCAGTGATAGGTCACTCAGAAAAAAAAAGTTGAACAAAATTATTTCTGTAACCACTTCATTAATATAATAATGAGTGTGTTTTTATTTTATTTTCTATATGAAGTATATATGATGGAATGTACATTGCCTATTGATTTACTGTTATATTATCTATATAAAAGTATTTATGTTAAAATAGTAACCTAATGTACATACAAATATTGTGTTTGTCACACAAATTCTCCTGTAGCAGGGCTGCTGGAAGAAATTTTAATGTGGAATAAGTGATGCCGTGTACCAATGTTTATAGCATAAGTCCATAACGTATGTTTACAGTGTACATTAATTATTAGATAAATAAATACGAGAAGGTAAAAGTAATGTTATATAAATATATCGATCATTAGTATGATACTTATACTTTTGAGTATATACATGCATAATAGCTGGTAATACTCATTTACACCATTGTTTAGTAACCCTTAAAATTTTTATAATAATATTTAAATACGCTTGCCCCACGTGTAGCGTTCACGCAACTGACATGACGGGTGTGAGTGTACTGGCAAAGTATGTTTGTAGAAATGTAGGTATTCCTTCTATACGACGATATTATTCCTTATTGGGTGACCTTATTCAATTAATTGAAAACCAACTTTTTCGTTGACCTTTTTGCCTAAAGTGTGGTCATGTACCAGTACATTTATTTGTATTTTGTATAAATTTTATTTCGTTCTACTAGAACCTTCTGGGAGATCTTATATCTGATGATATAACAAACATCTTAAATACGGACGAGATAATGAACTCCAGGAATGAAAGACTGCGAGGTAATTCTTATTATCTATGGTATGGTTTTATTTCAAATGTTGTGTTAGTGAAAGTATTTGTATATTTTTTTATTATTTATTCGCTGTCTGAATCAAATTTACATTACCGTTTTCATGACTTGGTTCATTTAAATGGATAAATGACAATTCTGCGTAGGACATTCTTTGATTATAGCCCCTCATCATTATTGGTGTAGTATAAAATTTCTAACTTAAATTTTACTTGTTATAAAGTTTATGTTAGTTCAGATCTTTGCTCAAAATATGTTTATTTCTTTTTCTTTCATTACAGATTTTTACAAAAGGCTTCTTGAGACCGATGCTCAAATAAAAAAAGTTAAAGAAATCATATTTGACAATAGTAAAAATAGCAACAATAAATTGCTGGGGGATCGTTTTAAAAGATCTTTTGAAAGAAAACAAAAGAATTTCCCAAAAACGGGGCTACTAAAGGATAGTCATAAAAGTATAATAAATATAAGCGATAAGGTACGACATAAAAGACTGCCACGAGAGTCTAATATCACTGGATTTATTATACAAGAAGAAAAATTTTACGTTAAATATCAACCGCTAAAAAATAGGAAATATCCAGGTTATTCTCATAATCACAAGGTGTCTCATGGAGAAAATACAAAGCATTCATTACATGAACAAAATAAAAAAAATGATGGAGTTTCGAAACAAACCCTCCAACCAGCAATCAGCGATAACAAGAAAGTAAACAATATAAAGAGTAAAAATAGTTTTGTGGATAGTACAGGCCAATATGAGTCATCCGGCTATAACTTTGATTGGAGCGATAAAATCGCTCCCGTCGTTGAATCTGACGTTGCATTAAACATCACGTAAGTGAAACTAATAATTTATAACTATGTAACACACGCAGTTGGTGATGTGCATAATTTTCAATAATTTTGGCAATATAAGACTTAACCTGTAAACATAAGTCAATGTGACCATACATAAATTTTGTGTTGCAGCAAATCCGATGATAAGAATAATGAAGAAGTGACAAGACATTCAAGGAGTATTCATCGAAAATTATTACAAGTTTTTACCGAAGAAGATAAAAGAAAAGATGAAGATGTGAAAGAAGTTCTAAATGATTTGAAAAATACAATTGATATAAAAAAAGAGAACCAAAAAGCCAACGATGGATTTGTAAGTATTTTCGGAGTATATGTAACTGAAAGAATGTTTAAGCAATTTATTTAATAACAAAAGGTAGATTTATTTCACAAACAAATAGCAATAGAAAAACTAAGTCTCTGGGAGACTGACCCCAGGCAGTAATTTAGTAATTATCTATAAAAGGCACTATAATTTTTACTATATGTTAAATCTTTCTAATACAATATGTATATCGTAGAGATATTATGGTTATATTTTTGGCGCGCTGTATCAAACACTGTAAAAACCTTATCAAAAATTTCACTTTAATGATGACAACATTTTTTCACGAGAAAGTGCTAATACTTATGAGTAACTTAATATCAATTTAAGTACTATTTGATTTATTTAGGAAGAGGACTACCTCTTCCTATGGCACTAGCCATGCTGCATAGGAGGAGGTAGTCCCATGCATGGTACATGAGACTACATCTTCCCATGCAACGGAATTGGGCCGGCACGACTAGGGAGGTACCTCTCACTCACATAATACCGCCGTAAAGTCACACCTTAGTGTTGCGTTTCGCGCGGTTTGTGAGTAGCCGATAGCCCTTTGGGTGGTAACGCATCGTCATATTAATTACGTGAATGTTCATGGGCGTCGGTAGTTGTAAAAAGGCTTCCAGTGCTCCTTTGCCCCCCTATTCTATAAAAAGTACAATGTTTCAGCAATTGTTTATCTCGTAAATAGTATTAAAATAGGGAGATATTATTGTATAATATAGGCGCGTTGGTTAGGCATATGTTCTACAGTGGTCTTCCTCTGGCTGATGGGGTAAATTCGATGTATTTTATAATTTATAAAAATGTGTTTACTTAACAGAAATACTCTTTTGAGTTACCTGTTCAAAACCCTCAACCAGATCTTCCTAAACTATATAATTCAGACTGGAAAAATTCTTTACCACTTAATCCTGAGGAGCTTAATTCGATAATTCAAGAAGCGGCCATAAAAAATTTAAATATGGAGATTCCTGATGACACAAAAGACAGACAACCTGAAATGGAAAACGAAGTAATCGATTTAAATGATGTGCAGTACATAGAAGACTATTCTGATAACAAGTATAATAAAATTATGAAAGTGGCTCAAGCATATAGTGATTATGGGGTACTTACTGATAAAAAGGAAGCAATGGCGGATAAAGATAGAATAAGCAGTGATAAGAAAGCAAAATCGTTGCTAGAATCAAAATTTGTAAAAGATAACATTGACAGATTAAGAAAAGGTACGCTTTAATAATGATTATTTTTTTTTAATTTAATTTTTAAATAAAGTTTATGGTTTGTTATACGTATGACATATATTCATGTTCAAAGTTTTCCACTAAAAATATGTAAATTTGTATTTATTTATGTGTGATTTTTTATGAAAAAAAGAAATTTTATAAATATCATTTTTTTCAGGCATTGATTGCAGTAAAACGCAAAAAATTATGAAAACTCTTCATAAACATATCAAATTCATAAACGACTCTTCACAATGCCAATCAGACGCGTTGATACATCAAAAAAATTTAAACAAGAACTTATTCAAAGCCAAAGAAACTACAACAGAAGCTCGCGTTGAAAAGCATGTATATGAAAAAAGATACGGTAGATCTTTAAAATCAATAAAAGAATATCCTACATTAATTGAAGATTATGATACTATAAACGGAAATGAAAAATATAAAAGAAAACCAAATGAAAGAATTAGCAACTCGCATAACAAGTCCATTACCAGTATGTTCAACTTTCTATCGTCTATGAAAAATTGGTTTCGTACTAGGTCTTCTGTACCTGTACATGTGGAACCTAAAATTGCAAGAAACATTACTTATGGTAGTCTTAGGTCCGTTATTTATTATTCTTATAACAATGGTGAGAATATTATATATTTAAACACGAAATAATAT
This sequence comes from Eumaeus atala, assembly GCA_017140195.1. Lineage (NCBI taxonomy): Eukaryota > Metazoa > Arthropoda > Insecta > Lepidoptera > Lycaenidae > Eumaeus > Eumaeus atala. The sequence continues at coordinate 539,962 of JAFELO010000653.1, read as the reverse complement.
TTGTCTATGGTAATAGGTACAGATCGAGAAATTTAATGGAGTATAAAAATAATAACACAAAACAATACCTGGAGGTTACAAACAATTTAAGCACAATTAATAGTTCTACTAGTCAAAAACTCAAAATCGAAACTGCAAATAAAGGTAATATATTGAATCATATTAATAAGATAACAAAACGGCACACTGATATATGCATCTGCCTCTTACTACTATGCTTTCGAAAATATCTTATATATTTTCGGAAGTATAGTAGAAAGAGGCAGTTCCATATCTTCATTGTCAACAAGTCAGGCGGCCACGACTGGAGCGGTACCTTTTGCTCAAACTATGCCGCCTTAAAATGACATATCAGTCGTAACGTGTGGTTTTCCAGAGGTAGTCGAGACGAAGGTGGAAGGAGGGCAATGCGTCTGCATAATTTATGCGGATATTTATAGGCGTCGGTAGTCAACAAAATATTGCAAAAGCTCGTTTGCCCTTGTTACAAAAAACAAGTGCATATTCTGATAAAAATATATGAAAAAATATTATTTTAGGTCCTGGAGATAATATTTTGCCGGTAATTTTAACAATGATATCTAAAAACAAAGATTCTATAATACCATACAGTAAAGAAAGTAATATAAATACTAAAAATGAAACTGGAACCGAGCACACTAAAACAAAAGAAAACAAGACCGTTGTTAAACGTAATGTTGACGACGAGTTCGTCTTTTGGAATGACCTTTACGACGATGATGAGTACGGAGTGAAACTTGATTATTTAGACGAGAAGAGAAAAGGAAATAAACATGACATTAAGAAAAGTAGAATACAAAAATCTAAGGACTGGATTAAAGACAAAGTATTTTTATTAAAGAGTAGAAATGATAACTCAAAATTTTCAAGCACGATTGACCTAAATGATTTTAGTACCACGTATGTTTGTTAGAACTATCAACTATTGGCTTTTTATGTGTATTCGGTTAGATGACTTTTTATGTTATTATTTATATTTTTTATTTTTCAGCAAATCTAGTGTGGAGGAAACACTTAAAAAAATAGCTAAAAAACGAAAAACTAGAAATCTTGAATTTGTAAGTTCCGAAATTTTGATTAAACACTGTCTTCCCTTCGCTACCATCTCGGCGTGAGTTGATCTTAAAAAACGGTCGCGTGTTGTGCGCTTATATTTATTACAAGACCTTCTGTGACTATCGTTTAGAGTTAATATCAATTTCGTCGCTTGCACATTAGGAATGAAATGCGCCTTTATTTCCTCCTATGTACCTATTTAATAACTTATTCAATATTTATACGTTGTTCACTTATAAAATTTTAGTCTTTTGTAGACTAGACTACAAAAAATCCATATTATTCGTAGGACGAAGAAAAAGGTATGGAGGACATATTTAAAGATATGACAGCTAACATGAAAAAGGTATGCCGCGAAGCAGCTAACGCAATCCAAAACACAAGGAATGTCAAAGGTACCTACTATTTCACAAATTTAATACTTTCTTAAGGTACATGTAAACCGTTTGTTAACATTTAATATTCATAAAGAACAAATTGACAGATAACGGTATTCTATAAAACAAAAGAAATCACAATAAGATAATCATAATCAAAAAGTAACTGGACAAAGTTACATGGTGGAAACGGAAATTGAAAATAAGTTAAGGCCCTAAAACAATTTATTCTAATTATTATCCCGTTATCGGTGGGTTTATTTATTCTTCATTAAATGTATGAATAGTTTATCGAATATAAAAAAAGTCGTGAAAATCTATTTCACAATAAAAAAAGAGTGCCTGAACCGAATTCAGGTATTATAACATTGGTAATATATGCAATACCTAAATAAATAGCAGATCAAAATATTAATTAAATCTTATGTGGCCGCCGTGTGGAGTAAATTCGGTTTCGGATATCTGCTAGTATACTTTTAAGTCGAAAACATTATAATATTTTGTCGTACTTCATAACATACATTAATATCTCTTCCCATATAATTCCGGATTTCCAGATACGATTATCATATTATTTTTGGAAACACCCCTTGTAATCCACGCGTAATTCTGTTTTTTAGTGCGCGAAAGCAAGGAAGAATTGGCTACATCCAATTTGATGCAGCGTCTTGTTCGGCTTATGTCAGATTTAGTCGATATACAAGTTCAGGAGAAGACTTGTGCTAGTTAGTATATTCACAACTTTTAATTTTTTACAACTTTATCGTGAATGGGCTCACGTTTGAGCACTGTCTCGTTTGATAGAAAAGATTACACGATGAAACATGTTGATGTATAAAGGTTATGCAAATGTTTCTCCTATAGAACCTCCCTTATGGCTTTTATCGCGGTTTACTTATTTAGACCCTACTACTCCTGGTCATCTTCGCATATGACTACGGACACCGGGGCGAACCTCATTACCCGGGTGTGGTCGCGAAAGGACAACTATTCCTTCGGTAGCTGGGCTGCAAGAGAGAAAAATATTGCGGGTTTGCCATCGTGGCTTATGGGCTCAGGGGTGGAATGTAGGCCTGTTCAGGGCCTGTGGGTGTGTTATAGACTGTTGGTGAGTAGTAATTTGGGTGTTATGCATGTGCATGTGTGATCCTCGTCCGGATCGCTGGACACGCAGTCCCTAGTCCGCTTGGTGGATCACGGAGGGGGGGGGGGGAGCTCACGCGGATACGGCCTCCCGTCAGGTGGTCGCACGTGCAGCGGGGCCAGGCCACGTAGATGAGCATGCGGTCCATTGTCTGCCCTATTGAACATAGCGCTCGACAATCGAACCACAAACTCCTCCAGCGACTCTATCCGCAAGTCACGCGCGATCATGTCGTTACGGACGTAGCAAACGGCTCCCGTGATGACCCGTAGGGATATGGTCTGCTGGGCTTGCTGGCGTTTCCGCTGGGCCTAGGAGGTTAGTGCGTACCATGCGGGGGCGGCGTAAGCGAGCCGTGACCGGATATACGTCTTCTAAATCCCCAGATTCGTCCGTGTAGGGAGTCCGGACGATAGTACCGGTTACAGCAAAGCGTGGGATGTTCTCGCCTGGTTGACAGCTCGGTCCACCTGCGAGCCCATCCGCAGCGCGCGGTCGATACTACATCCGAGATACACGACTGGGGATTCCCAAGACACATCTTGGCCTCTGAACTTCAACCGCCCCAGCATGATCCACGTCGACGGACATGCGCCACTTGTCGAGCCACTCCGGTAACCGGTCCAGCATGCGCTGCATGCGTCCAGTTGCGAGCTCCGGATTTCGGGACGAGGTGACGTATGCGCTGTTGTCGGCGAACAGAGCGAGCATGACATCCGCCTCACCCTCTCCCGAAGGATCATTGAGTGTGGGGTTGTCATTTGTGTAGGCCGCGTACAGGCAAGGGGAAAGGCAACTGCCCTGTGGCACTCCGGCGCGTATGGCCTTCACCGAGGAGTGCCTCCTCTCCACCTCTACCCGGATGGTCCTACCTTTCAAGAATGACGACACTAGTCTCACAAGCGCCAGCGGGACGCCGTCGTCCACCAACTTGTACAGGAGTCCCGGGTGCCACACCCTGTCGAAGGCCTTCTCCATATCGAGAAAGACCCCGACAGTGTGTCTCCCCTTGTTGATCTCCACAACGTGGTCGAGTGGCCGCTCCCGAAGCCGAACTGTTATTCCCTTATTGGAATGTACAGCTTCAGTCTCCGAAGCAGAAGCCTCTCGGACAACATACAATATGGGGATGTGCGACAGCAGCGTTATTTCCCGGTAGCTTCCGGGCAGGCGTCGGGGCTTGCCCGACTATGACAGAACGATGACTCTGCCCTCTTTCCAGGTCTCCGGAAAGTGGGCCGTCCAGAGAATGCCATTTGTGATCTGTGTCAGAGCCACGGCTGCTCGCCTAGGCATCATCACCAGCGCTGTGGGGGGGAGGATGTCATCGGGGCCTGGAGCTTTGCGCCTCGAGAGGCGAAGTGCGACTTTCCGCAGCTCAGAGGGGGAGATGAAATCCGTCCCACTGAGCGGCTGAGTCGGGCGCTGAAGGAGCTCTCGAATTTGGCACTCAACCTGTTAGTGGTGCTCTGCAGACGACGGCGCCGCTGGGTGTGGTGAAAAATGTGTGTTTAGATGTGATGCGAGCACTCCGGCGCGTGTCTGCGCTCCGTAGTGTTTCGCGCCTGTGGTATCTAGGAGTGGAGCGATGGTAATTTTTGGCCTCGTGAGACGTCTGTTTAGGGCGTGCAGGTTGGTGTCGTTTTCACCGGCATGGAAGACTGTACTCTCCCTGTCTGCTCCACGACACTCCCTCACCTTCACAAACAGTTCCTCGGCCAGCTTGTTAAGTTGTGTCTAGATCCTCGGACAGCGGGTGTGGGCCCAGAGTTTCCTCATCTGCCGTTTCCTCTGCAGGTCCGACAGTAGGCTCGGAGTGAGCTCACTACACCGGCGCGCTGTCACCGGTACGACGGTGGTCGCCACCGCCCGCGCCTCTTTTTCTCGATTTTTCCGTGAAGCGGCGTGCGGGCCTCCACCTCATCCAGGGTAGACAGCTGCCCGCTGATGATGAAGTCGACTAGGCTATCCTTATAGATGGCTCAGTCGATCCTCTCTGGTCCTCGATGTTGACTGTAGCCTTGAGGTTCTAGTGTAGGGCGATGTCCAGAAAGTCCGGGGTGCGCAGGGGATCCGTAGGCACGAGGGTAGGACACGGTTGCCCTCGCACCGTGTAGCCGCGCTCTTCGGAATCCTCCTGCAGCCTGAAGCCAGCGCCGTTCGTGACGGCCGATCCACAAGCTGGATGCTTGGAGTTCAGGTCGCTGAGCAATAACACTAGGCCGCCGTACCCCAGCACGTTGTGGACATCACCTAGGTCGAAACTATTCCCGGGATGTCTGTACGCCGCGTGGATCCTGAGCTCCGCCCCCGCCATGTGATGGACTATGCCAGACGAGTCCATGTCGGTGAAGGGGCCCTGTCTCAGCTCGTCGTGGACGACGTCCCGCCGAACGAGCAAGGCCGTACCTCTGTTCGGTATGCAGCTCGGCGACACCTCGTCCCTCCGATACGCGACGTAATTCGCAAGTCGGGGGCTCTGCGTCGGCCTCAGCCAAGTCTCGCCCAGCAGAATGACATGTAAGTCGTACTGCTAAGCGAGCAGCTGAAGACTGTCGCTCTTGCCTCCTATAACTACGGGGTTCCAGTAAGCGACTCTCAGCTCGTCACGGTCCATCACTGGCTCCTCGTTGGTTGGCCACGTGCGTGCGTGATTTGCGCCCAGATGCGCGGGTCCTCGTGCGCTCTGGACAGCTCGTCCTTCACGACCGCCCTGAGCTCCTCCATGGTGATCTCTCGGATTAGCTCGGGGAACTGATGTCCGTGGTGTTGGAGTCGGTGCCTGCGGTATGTGGTGAGTTGGTGCGCGTGTTGATGAGCGTGCGTGCTCCGGGTCCCTAGCCTGTGTGGGTACTCGGCGCAACGCGGTCACGGCGGTCTCCTGTTGCGGAGGGTGGCAAGTTTGAATGGCGAAAGCTTGGTGCTTCCTCTTACGAGTGCGCCTCCTCTTGGGCTTGGCCGTCGCCACCTGCCTGGATTTGGGGTTGTTGGCCGTGGCGGTAAGGGATAGGCCTGGGCCGTACTCGACTTGTCCTTCCCTCCGCAACGAAGCCGCGGGCGCAGGGGCGGCGTGGTGTCGGCCGTGTGGGACCAGTCGAAACTGGTCTTCCCGCACAGCGGGCTTTCGGATGGCCATACCTCGGGCTCTGGCCTCCCTGAGGAAGGCCTTATACCTTCGGTCATTGGCGGTGTGCGGGCCCTTGCAGTTGGCGCAGGTCGGGTAGTCGCAACGGAGACGGTGCCAGGCGGCGCCAACGAGTCCTCGGCGTCACTGTGCCAGCCATTTCCGAATCGCGTGTTGCTCGCGGTGACGTAGGCGGTGACATAGGCGGTGATGTGCGTGATGATCGCGGTGGTCCGGATGGCGATGGTGAGGGGGCGGTCGAGTTCGATGACTCCACTACTGCGACCACCTTCGTAGGGCCTTCGGCGAGCGAGGACGCCGCGCGCTTTTGCGGGCGTAACTCCTCCAACTCCGCCAAAAACTCCTTCCGTTGCTCCTTCGTGGGGAACAGGGCTCTCCTGACCACCGTGCGTTCCTCCTTTTTTCTCGGTCGGGGCGGTTCCGATGGTGGTACTGTCCTCCGTCGGACTCGCTGTCCACTCCCCGGACCTTTCTTCAAAAAGACGCGACATACTCCCCGAGAGTATGTCGCGCGGTGCGGCTTCAGACCTGTTGAGGTCTGCTAATCTCTCGTGTGCTCACTATATAACAGACTATACTCATATATATACGAAAAGCGCTGTGGGCGTCACCCGAGCTCCGAACACGGCACGGAATAACAACTATTCCGGACCGCGTTCTGAACAAGGACGAGAGGACTGGAGCACAAGCGGGACGACACTATCACTCCCTCACCTTTCGGCAAGAGAGAGACAGCATGCGTTTCCTAGTGCGTAAGAATATTTAGACCCAAAGTTTCACCGTCGACCACCCGTGACCAAGGTTGCCTGAAAGGATCTGAAACGTCGGGATTGTTAATTAGAAAAGGCCCAAGTCGTAGGTAACGAAAAACAGTTGTCTTGCAGTACCTACATTAGCTTGAATTCTATGTTGGAATATCTTCTATATAACCACGGGGCAGCCATGGTTATATAGAAGATATTCGGTCTCAGCTGGTATATAACTCTTGCAACCCTGTTTTATTCAGCTCAACTCAATGTACATCATAGTCAAAGTATGGTAAGTGGGTATCTTCTGAGTTTAGGCAAGACTAATCACCATTAGTATACGCCATATAAGTTGTGTTCTGATGGTCACACGCCACATTTATTGAGGACGAGATGGTGCCCGCGACTTAGTTAATGCGAACTTAGTTAATGTCCTGCATGTTCAGATGTTCTATTTTCAAAAACATTAACATCCTATATGTTGCCCAAGATTATCAGCTATACGAAAAAAAGATTTTTCAATCACCCTATGAGTATTTTTGAAAAAAAAAATGTATATACAGACACACTTTTTTATTGTTTTATCATATGTATAGATATTACAGTTACATGCACTCTTAAAAATTTACAAAATATATTCTTAAGTAGCTACTTAAACTATTAATTATAAAGAGAATTACACAGCACATAATTTAAACAAAATATTATACCTATAATATTATTTACTTAAATTTAATAAATGATTTGAGTTGCAGCCAAAAAGTAAAAAAAATTAATTGATCTGAGAGGAGCTGTGCACCGTTACAGAGCTGCCATCAGATTTGCGTCAGTTTCTCGAATGGTTAATCGCTCCGTCGGAAGAAAATACGAAGGCGGACCACCTCAGCCTTGATAAATCTGAATACACTGCGAATGAGGAATACGGCGGTGGCAGATTTGGTAAACATCAAACTCCTTTGTGTAATGTTTCTAGTATTTGTGTCATTGTAATTTAATTTTACTCAAACAGGTTGGACATATTTTGTTACCAAATTACAAAGTTTTAAAATATTTTTTTTTTAATATGAGTTATTTCCGTGCTGCATTGCAGCAGAATTGGGCCAGCACGATCGGAGTAATTCGAGCTCATGTATCCCCGTCAAGCGAAAGTTCGGTGTCGCGTTTTGTGCGGATTGTGAGTTACCGATGCGCCATTGGCGGATGAGGAAAGGGCAATGCATCGACATGGTAACTGAGCGAGGATGTATATGGGCGTCAATAGTCTGCAAAGGTCTCTGTCTGCTCGTTTTGCCCCTATTATACGAAACACATTTTAGTCGTAACCAATGCAACGTCATAATCCGCATCAGAGTCTATGAATCTATATTTCCAAAAAAATCCATCCTGAATAGCGCGTATCATTTATTTTATAATATTGGCGCCAGAACAGTATAGATTATTTAGCATATATGTTGAACCCTTAAGTATGTACGTGCAGTGACTCATTTACGGTCTCAGAGGGGGGGCGGCATGAGACGCAACACGAAAGGTAACCATAGCAAATCATAGCCGTCATTCTCCTTTCTGCGCGTAACTGCTGGTGTGCGGCGGGTGCAGACAACTGACATTTTGGTTCAACTTACACGCCGCGTTCTATAGTAACACTAACAGACAGGAGATGGAAAATACTAAATCGTCGTTGACTTGCTAATTTATTTGGGAGAGGAAATAGACAACTGTCAATTTACTTAGATCTATATGAATATCTTATGTCATAATATAAACATGATAATATGCAGAAAAGTCAAGCGACAAAACACTGGAATTCCCCTCATTAACTGAAGACACGCATCAAGATGACAGAACAGAATGCCTGGGCACGATACGCGCAGTACAGGACCTGGTAGAGGAATACGAAGGACTGTCTAATGAAGACAAGGTGTGATGCTTTGAACTAGATACATATCATTATCTTAAAAAACTGATCTGAATAGATACAGATAGACAGCTTTTGGGGACTTTAAAGTACGTATTTATTATAAAGTCCCCAAAAACTCGTGTGTTCCTTTCATTATGAAAGCGAGCCCTTATAAAAGATTTTTGGAAATTCAACCCCTAAAGGGGTGAAGTAGAGAGATGAACTTTATATGGAATTCAACATTCATGATTGTCTTGTCCTAACAACACAATGTTCTGCGATTTGTTTTTTTTTTGCTCGTGGAACATTATTCATTATAGAACTAAGAACCGTCTTAAAGTTTATCCTAGGATTAAAGTTCTGTAGCAAGTGATGGCTGGTACAATTCTGCGGACCCTGACAGCTCTGTATTTTCTTTAAAAAAAAAAACTCGTATTTTGTCTATTAATGTCCTTGAGTTAGGAAACTATAACACTACGACTAATCGAGTCACATGCTGAGTATCGTAAAGACTCGTGTTAGTATTACTAGACAACGGAAATACGTGTATTTTTTAAATGTAAGATATTTTACATATTTATTTTTTGTATTACACAAATACACATAAACCAAAGATAATCCATGACTAGGGCGGGATTTGAAGCTGCGAACTCTGGCATATTGCGCCAGAGTTCGCGGGTTTAGTCCCGCCCTATGTTACTACTGTTTTCCCGAGCTATGTTACCACTGTTCCAACTGTCGTCAATTTTGTGTCTGTTTTATATTTTTATTCCAGAGTAAAATGGCCGGTGTGAAGGAATATTTACAACGCCAATTAGAGTACTTGAATAAGCTTGCACCTGTTGATAATTCAAACGTAAGTTTATTATAATACTCCTCAATATGGATTTACTTTAAATCGTGGCTAAAATTATACAAATGTTAGCGACAAATGTGGAAATTTAAATTTGTATGCGTCGATCGGCCGTTTTCAATCGGACCCAAATCGGGTTTTCGACGCGATCTATCTATTAATGTTATAGAATTCTGATGCACCTCGTATGGAAATTATGTCAAAAATCCAGTTGTCAAACCCATGGACGAATGGTATATTGAATTTATACGTAAAGGTAATTTTTTTTGCACCGACTGAAGTAAGTTTTATTTTCACGCGTTGTTTTTATTGTTATACAATTTTACCTGCTAATAGTACAAACCTTCGTTATCTTTATCACTCAGATTTAAAATTATTCTTTTGATGTGATATTGTGAAAAAGTTGAACGTAATAGTAACGTTACGAGTCCGTAATGTTACGAAACCGGCAAGCGAGAACGCCATAAGAAGTCGCATCTTTCACTACGTCGATACTTTCGCAGACCAATTACGTAACCGTTAATACGTAAAATTATATGTAAACAAAATAAACAGTGTTTTTGTCAATTTCTTTCATTATCCTACAATAAAGAGTATATACTTCATTCAACCTGCCATTACATCTGCTTAGGGGTTGAATTTTTATAGCTCATTTCTTAGTACTCACTTACACCATGGCAGGAACTTTAGGTACAATAGTTTTGCCACTGCTCCGTCTGTCAGCCAGTCGATCAGTCTCGGAAGTCGGACTCAGTAACGGAAGAGTTTTATGTTTATAGAAGTGCTCACGTTTACAGATATACGAGGAATTCGAAAAGTATGAAGCGCGTGGCAAAAGGGAATTGAACCAAATGCGACATAAAGATGAATTCACAAAAAATAGGAAAAATAAAATCTTTTTGGAATTCGTGAAGGAACCCAGACAGAGAAATGCCAAACCCGCAACATATGTTTACACCGAGACAACTGATATTTCCTTGAAAGGTAAACAAGTGGGATATAAAAGAAGACGACCTTAAAGAGAAGATCCGTTACCGGGGTTTTAGTTATTAACACACCCGACGTTGCAGGTGCTTTATAGCAACCATGGCTACAAAGCCATATATGGTTATGGTCATTTTTTCCAGTTGTGTAACGAAATAAATCGCTTGAAATTCCATTGAATTGTTGTATTTAAGAAAAATATTTTATATAGCGAATGAATAAAATGGTCCATCGGCTATTAGGTGACTAGCAACGCACATTTACATTCGCACGTTTATGCAAGTTTTGTTCTCCTCTCCCACCCCCCAATGGAATACCGGCTACTCACAAGCCAACACGAGACACGACAGTGAAACCATCGCTTTATGGTGGTATCGTGTGAGCGAGGGAATCCCCAATCGTGGCAGGTAAATGAAGATGGCCATTTGGCAAAAAATGCACTACCTCTTTCCATTGTTTTTTTCACTTGACAAATTATACAGATGCAGAGGAAAACACCAAAAGTCAAAAACAAAGAAACTTAAACGACGTCTACTACAGAGCTCTGGAAGAAGCGAGAAAAACGACAAATGAACCACCGAAAACACAGTAAAATAAGCTTATACTCTATCATAGTAACAAGTTCTTCTTTAAGATTTTAGTTATAATTTATTCATTTTTAGTTGTATCAATTCTTTAATTTGATTGTATATTTAACAGAAAGTGTATTTCGTTTATTAAAGTTAATTACTTATTAATTGTTATTGTTTTTTTTTTCTGCGTTTATTACGTGTCTGTCTAATATAACATATAACTTGCTAAAGTCAGCTATGCCATATTGTTAATAGAAGTTACACAAGGCGATCTTGAGTGTACAGTGAATGGACCCTGCGGCGTGGGATGAGTTGAGAGAGTTTTTGTGGGTAAATGAGTGTATCTATATAGTGAAAATTCCAGAATGACAGAATTTGATATTTTGCTTTCATTTGAAATTAAAATCGAATATTTTTTGCGTCCTCTTACCAACCCGGTGCGTTGTCTTTACGTGTTGAAACATTGAAAGTGTTAAAAGTTTGAGTATCTCAATTTACTTTAGTGGACCGATTACGTTGCACAATACATCTTGTTGTAATATATATATACCTATTTCTGTATATCTAAATATATCTAAAATAAAACCAAAGGCTAAAATAAAGCTATTTTGTATAACATATTCAAACTTTGGTTCAATCATTACGTAATCTTCAATATTGTCCCTAAATGGTCAATGATATTGCACAATTGATTATGTAGCTTTATATTTTTACATTTGAAAGTCACATAACTAGTACAAATAGTTGTTGCATTTCTTCGGTCCAAGGCATAACCGCTTAACAAGAGGTCTAAAGATCTTAGCAAGTGGTAGCGTCACGCTGCATTGCAGCCTAATTATCCCGGCACAACTGGGGAGTACCTCTCGCTCACATGACACCGCTGTCACGTGACATCTATGGTATCGTGTTTCATGTTTGTGAGTAGAGAGAGTGAGGCCCTTGGAATGGAGGGCAAAAGAAGGACGCATCTGCATGACAATAATGCAGATATATCATAAAAAAAGTAATTTATAATATGTCCTGTCTAACATATCCCTAGTACAACATAGGCGCTCACAGGATGTATAGACAAATGACAAACTGCTAGTATCTGTGCATCGCTCGTCTAATTTCACCGTTATCAAGCTTCCGTATTCTTATCTCACATCCGCTCAAATCAACATCCGCCTCGGGTAGTTATGGCGCGGGGAGAGTATTCCAGATTATTCTTTCACGGCTCAGTTGCCGCTTCAGTTGCAGAAGCATGTTTAATTAACGAATAACATCCGACAACAAGCCAGACAGAAGTTATGAAGTACGCGTGCACTTTACGATCTAACTGCAGACGGCTGAAATATTTACTCGTTTATAGCGTTCAGGGTTCCGATACAAAGAGCTTACGCTTTTATTATCGACTAGTTGGTGTGCGCGGTTTCGTTCGTGTACTTATCGTAGGTTGCCCGAGCTTTTTAGCTATACAACAAAAATATCGTCCAAATCTTTATATTTCAAATTAGTTCCGGAGGTTAGCGTGTAACAGAAAAACATGTAAACACAATTATTTTTTTCTCTACTGTTTCCTTATGATCGTATTAATTTTTTAACATTTAATGAACAGTTTATTTACTGTGTTATCTTCATCACTTCGTATGGCTCTGATAGGATCCTATTTCTCATGTCTCTGTTGCTGGTGTGGAAGTAGTACTTTGGGTAAGCCTCCCGGGAAACATCTGTTTCACTATAAGTATGTAATATCTCAAAAGTTTTAATAAATACTAATTCTGATTGGTAACTGACCGAAAGAACGAACTTAAATAGGCAAACAAAATTTATTACATTATCTTTTCGAAAACGGAACGCCAAATTAGAATTTATTCGAACTGATAGAATTTGTGTGAGGGGATCTAGAGCTTTCTCTGTCATAAAGTTTCTCAAAAATGGAATGAAATGAAATTTGAGCGGTGAAAAAGATTTACGTTTTAAAAGGGAAAACAGCAACCCAGATTAAAGTCAAGCTAGATAGTGTTTTAGGTAATACCACTCTTGTATCTAGTACAGTTAACACCTGGGTAACTGATTTTAAACGTGGGAGACAGAGCTGCGAAGACGCCAACAGGTATGGCAGTGGAAATGAAGTCACAAATGCGGACATGATCAAAAAGATTTAAAAAATGTCTTTCATGAACGGCGCCTAAAGTTGCGGCAGACATCAGAGATAATACGCATGTCTTCTGAACGTGTTTTTAACATTTTACACCAACATTAGCGAATAAAAACAATTTGCACGCAACGGGTGCCGCGTTTACTCATTGTTAACCAAAACCAACATCGAGTGGTTTTGTTTTTCGGAGGGACCTACCACTGATTGGCGCTTCCAGCTTTAACAGTTCGACTGACTAGCGAAGACTCTTGTGTCTTCAGGTTTAGGGAGACGATAGGGGGACAGACCCCCTCTTTTCCCGCAGATGGGAAGAGATGAACCAGAATTATATTATGGGCGTTACCATATGCTAATTATTATTGGCACCGAAACGGGGGAAGACCTCCCCACACTAGCGTGACGGCGCGCGCATGATGTCGTTTGAGTTGCGGTGTCGTGGATATTGAGCTCGTTTAATGTTTGGCCTATCTGAGGAGGCGGGCCTCCTCACCCCCCACTCCGACGGGAGGTGTTGATTTGCGCTATAGATCAGCAAAAAGCCATGTACTTGATTTATATATTATTATTAGAGCTCTTGACAGTCGCTTTAATTTATTTCTACAAATCGAAGCTCTCAACTTACGGATTCGAACACAGGCTCGTTTCCGTAAGCGGTGTGTAAGTTTGTCATTACGTCAGTCATATGTATTATAACTTTATCACTATATGTAAGATTTCGTCGCTCAACCGGTACAAGCGGTGTGTATAGCATTGGTTCTAGCAGGAAAATGCATTTACGCAACATCCAGCCGATCCAAGGGGGCCTGTAGTGTGTGTCGGGCCCAGGTCGTGAAGCGACAACTACTACCGACTAAAAACTGCTATCCGTAAGTTGGCCCTATAAGCATTTTACGCCGGATGCGTGTCTGGGTGTGTTTTAGCTTGTGTTTAAAGGCGGACTGAGCAACTGCTATGGATATCGCGTCGTCGGCGTCGTGCAGTACGTGGTTCGGCCGCCGGTAACGGGAATCGGTTATTAACGTCGGGTCGTATTCCGACGTTTGAACGATCAATTCGTTTCTGTGATTAAGAGCACGGTCAAAGAACTTTTGAGACAGCTCTTTGAAGTGTCCTTTTATCGATGTTAAATGAAAGTCGCAATGTAGATCGATGTTACGGATGTACCACGGGCATCCAGTGGCCATGCGTAAGAATCTATTCTGCATTCTCTGCAAACGTTTTATTTGGGTCGGGACATGATCGGTGGTACGCATGTAGTATTGTACAAAGTGAGCTTATGTCTGTTCGCCATTTCGTACTTTTTGTTTATGAGAGGATATAGTTTGAAACATGCCCTTTTCTACGTGATTCTTGAAGCTCATCGACCTATCGAGCTTGACGCCTAGATATTTTACCGTCTCTGCTCCAGGTATCTCGCTACCGTAGAGCAGGATGGCGGGCATGTTTCCGCGTGTGATGTAACGGCATTGGAAAAGCGCTGGACTAAGCGCATCGAGGTAGAAGGAAACTACGTCGCAAAAAAAAGTTGTTTTAATTAGATTATTAAAGTTTTTCTTTGTCGTTTCGGATACTTATGAATCACCCCAAGTAATTACGCGACATGACATAAATAATAGAAATATCTACTATTGGTATTTATAGACCGATACCGCTTTGGGGTATTTAAAGGAAGATTTAATTCATCACCGAAATCCCGGGAATGCACCTGCAAAACATCTGACGTTGAGTATGTGGCCACCGGAGACAACCGACGAGACACGACTTTTCGTTTTGCAAAAAAAATCCAACATGGAGTGTCACCTAATATTCAGTTTAATGTCCCATACTGCATATTACTTAAAAAAATCACCCTGGTGTTAACTGTACATGAGCCTGTTGTACCGTGCACGATCCATTCCTTGCCACCGCTGCTTTTCCTGAATATCCAAGATTGATAACAGTAACACTGAACAACGATCCGCGTGCAAGCCTGACACGACACTTGTCAAGCGATCTTCCGGACGTCAGCTTGAGTGAGATTAGTATAGTTATAGAATGACGGAATTAGAGCTTCTTAGGGCAGGAGGCGAACCTGTGTTACGAGAGCTAAAGAAAATTTTTAATTTTTTCCTTTAGCGGGGTGTACCTCCCAAGGCATGGCTTGCACCATTGGCTTTACGTTGTTCTGTTTTTTAAGAAGGGTGACAAATCACTTCTTCAAAATTACAGACCCACTTCACTCCTGGGTCACATTTACAAGTTATTTTCAAGAGCCTTGAAGAATCGTCTCACACAAAGTTTGACTAATTCCAGCCAACAGAGCAGGCTAGGTTTCGTAGAAGACTTAGCACCATGGACCACATTTTCAGCATAAGGCAAGTTGTAGAGAACACACATGAGTACGAACAGCCATTGTGCGTTGCCGTTGTGGACTATGAAAAAGCTTTTGACTCTGTCGAAACCTGGCCTGTTCTGGAAGCTTTACAGCGATGTCAGGTCAATTGGCGATACGTCGAAGTACTGAGAGCATTGTATGACGCTGCTTTTATGTCCGTTCTGATTCCGGGTGGTCAACCAAGGACAATCCAATTACATCGAGGAGTGCGACAGGGGGATGACATTTCCCCGAAACTGTTCAATAATGCTTTGGAGAATGTCTTTAAGAGTTTAAACTGGGCAGAATGGGGCATAAATATTAACGGCGTACCTCTCACGTCTTTGTTTCGCCGACGATATCGTAGTGGTCGTAGGCCGAAACGTTGGAGAGCTCACAGGAAATGTTGCACAGCTTAAATGAATCCTCCCGGTATTGTCCTTAGGATGAACTTGGACATGACAAAGGTCATGTTCGACGAACACGTTCACCCTAGGCCGGTCAACGTTGATGGTGCTATTCTTGAAGTCGTAGACGATTACGTCTACCTCGGGCAACTATTGCAATTAGGTAGATATAATTTCGAGAAGGAAGCCGATGGAAGGATTTAGTTGGGATGGGCAGCATTCCGGAAGCTTCGTCACATTTTCACGTCGCCTACATCACAGAAGTCTTAAACAAATGCGTTCTCCCCCGTGATAACCTACGGGGCCGAAACATGGCCTCTTTATTTAGGAGTAGTCCGCAAGTTTGCGTTAGCTCAACGTTCTATTGAACGTACCGTATTGGGTGTTTCTCTGTCCGACAGAATATGTAAAGAAGTCATAAGGCAGAGAACTAAGGTATCAGATTTTACGCGACGAATAAACTCGCTGAAATGGCAATGGGCTGACCACACACTCAGAAGAACAGATGCCAGGTGGGCCAGTAAGATTCTGGAGTGGAGGCCGCGTTTAGGAAAGGGAAGTGTTGGTCAACCGTTCACCAGGTGAGAAGACGATCTCCGTGCAGTAGCCGGTCCTGGATGGATGCGAGTAGCAGGAGATCGGTCGTGTTGGCGGTCATTGAAAAAGGCCTATCTCCAGCAGTGGACCGATAAGGGCTGACATTGATTGATTCATTGATTGATTGATAACAGTAACAACTAATTAAGTACCTTTGAAAAAAAAAACATTACACAAGAATATGTACATTAACCACAGTACTTACTATTATATAATATCTTGAGATTCGCAAAGAAAAAAATAAAATGAGTGGAGAAAAAGCGATTATGACTTTTTTTCCCCAAACAAAGCGGGAGACGGTGTAAGTACTATTAGTTGTACATAAAATATATGACTTGCCTTTTATAACAAAAATCACAAAGCAGTAATAAAAATAATAATAAAATAAAGTAAGTCAAATAACGTGCAGTTTCTTTTGTTTACTACAAGCCGGTGCCCGCGACTTCGTTCGCGCATTTCTTCGATGTAAAAAAAATTGATTTCTTTACCCTGAAATTCCATATCAGGTGTTCCAGTGTTCAAAACAAATTACAACCTATATTTTGCCTAAGCTTACACATAAAGTTCTATTCAAATTTGTCCATTAGTTCCAGAGATTATCTTACACAAACAGACAAACATACAAACAGATAATTACTTTCTTAATTTTTGGGCTCTACTACTGTTTCATTATCATCGTATGGTGATTATTTTTGAAAAATATTTAAAGTAACACTCTTTTACTGTTTTATCTATAGCGTCTGGATTTTCGTTGTTTTTTTTTAGTACCTCATGTTTTTTTTGGCATTATAGTTTCTTATGACTATGCATGAACAGTTTTTCTCAAAAGAAGAAGGAACGCAAAATAGGAGAAAAAATGAAAGAAACAACCGGACTGAGACTTAAACCCAACCTGCGGGTTAAGGCGTCCGTTTTCCCGACCGAGCTATTCTATCTTCGTAATGGATGAGTTTAGCCTCGTATTCTAATTATATTGTACGATAACACGGTTAAAACGACATTTTCTAAAAATAAAACTTAGCAAGATCGACGATCGCCCCCAAAACCCCCTAAATACAAAATTTCCAGAAAATCGATGGAGTCGTATCCAAGATCGTTGATATCAAACATTGGCACAAGTGTATATGGTATCTTGCCATTCCTGAGAAGGTAGTTAAGCCCGTTAGTGCATCGTGTTCAATAAGCATGTATTGTCCTTCTAGCAAGACTCGGGACCAGATCATAAAGCTCGATCCACCCAATTTTGGTTGAAACGAACGTTCCGGACTTATTCAAGCTGAAGACTACCCTTCATCTAGGCCCGATCTTAATCTGCTGGATTATGATTTATGCTCAATTTTAGAGGGCACAGTTGTAAACGTCATATAATTTGGAGTCCCTAAAACAATCTATATCAACGACTGGCAGTGAAGAACTTCCCCATAGAAAGAGCGTGTGCTTCTACTGTTAACTGGCCTCAACTTTTAAAGGATTGTATTGTAGCCAATGGTGACCACTTGAAATAAGTATTTTATATTTTTAATTGGTCTATATTTGTGTATCAAACCAACACACTGTAACAGTAATAAGCTTAACAAAATGTGCAATTAATTTTTTTTTTCTTTGTAACAATATTTATGACAGGACTACTTATATAATCACTTCTTACGCTCAGATATAAATTAATAAATAAACCACAGTGATCTAGCGGTTATCACTTTGGAATAATGATTCTGATAGTTCAGGTTCGAACCCCACCATGTACAAATAAGTTTTACTGACTGAGCGACACAAGTTTTCGAGTGTTCTTACGGTAGAGGAAAACACCTCGAGAAAACCCTGATTCGTGTATTCGAATTGTACCTATTTTAGATTTGAGTCTGGTTTCCTTACTGAGTTTCAGAGGACAGATGACAGTCGCTTGAGTCAAAACTTCGGCATTTGATATAGAAACGGGATATCTCTAGGACGAAGACAAAGCCTAAATAAAAGTCTATGTTTAGTAAGTGCTAATGGCAATCTGTATTGCAGCCAAATTGCATAGACACGACCGATGAGATATGTCTCGATCTCATGACACCGCCGCATAGTATAATCCGTGCTGTCGCGTTTTGTGCGGTTTGTGAGTAGCCGGTAATCCATTTGATGGGCTGAGGCAAAGAGGGCAACTCATCTGCATGACAGTAATGCAAATATCTATGTGTATTGGAGGTCGTGAAAAGGCTCTGATTGCTCGTTTGCTATATTAAAAAGATGTCTCCGAATAAGAAGTGACTCATTAAAACCCGAGTTCTCCAAGGTTCCGCTCCAGTAAATACATTTTCAAAAATTACAACACGTTCAATATTTTGAGTGAATATATTTTTCGTTCCCCTCCATTTGAAATAACATATGTATTATTAATGTACAAACGGGTTCGACTGAAGTGTGCGCCGGCATCAACTTTAAATATATATCGCGACTGTACGTGAGCACTCATTACTTGCTACAGGCTGATGTTTTTACATCAGCTTCGTATGTCTTTATTCCTTCATAGCTGAACTGATAACATGGAAATTATTTTTACGAGCTCAATAACTTTTATAACATTCTAGCAATTCGCCCCGGAATCACATGAATAATCGAGGCTGTAAATTCCTCTATCTGTCAATTAAACTTCCATCAAAAATAAATTTTTAGGCAATAATAACACACTGCACCTTAAAACTGAGTAGTTGAAATTTAATTTTATTAATATGTTTGTTAAACAAATTCGGCTACTGTACTAGGCATAGGCTAATATATTTCTTGTGTAATACTATCGGTTTCGGCGTCTCATTGGGTCTATCAACTGCTTATGTTATGTCGTTCTTAGTGTAGAATGTAAACCATTTTGGCATATTTCGTACATGCCAGAAATATTGATCGGGACAATAATTTAAAGAACGAATTATTTTTATTTAAAAGTAGCGACCCGTGCATGCTTTACCCCGAGTTATACACCAAAATCTTCTTCGGGAATATGGGTGAAAACAGCATGAAAACCCGTTGAGTAAATTTTGAGAAAATCGATCTCATGCAGTTTGAGCCTTTGGGAGCTTAGTATTATATGTAGGAATATACAAGATTAATTGGTTACTGGAGGGAAATCGACTGTCTCGGTGTGGGTACATAGATGAGGGTTATACCCAGTAGTCGCGTCAAAAATGATATGTTGCTTCAAATATCAAATAGCAGTTTCATGTAAATGCACCGGTACTCCGCAAATGCCATCATTATAGCCCTTCAGTTTATGCAGCACTCTGTATAAAGGAGCAGACGACATGGTATCGAAAGTAACCGGGAGCGGTTATGGTATACAAAGTGCTGTATTTTGTACGAAAATTATTGTATCGCTTGGAAATAGCGATGGAACATAACAATCTTTGATTTATCGATAAACACATAAATACTGGTACATGCAACTCTTAATATTTATCTTATCAAGGTTACCTGGAAGCCTACAGTCTAAAATCTTAAATAACTAGGCACCAGTTTGGGGCCCTAACTTATAACCAAATATTACCTTTCCGCAATTGTAACACATGTTCTTTGATCACATAATGCCGGCGTAGGTGACGTCTACGAGTCGAATTTCGTGCGCTTTGTTTGCTTTATTCCATTGCGAAATGGAACAAAGCAGCACCATAGCTATTATTTAATTTTTTTCTAATCTTATAGATATATGTCGGCCAACACTTAATTAGCCATTATTCCTGTACGCAAAAATTTGACTGACGACTTTCTACCCATATCTGTTTTGATGCCTTTTTCTTATTTTAACAGATGTAGGCCCTCTTGACAGTCGGATGATCTTTGGAGCCATATTATCATCAACAGCCGGATGACGTCTACTGGTGGACTTAAAGCCATATATTATAATTATTATGAATCTTAATAAATTACCGAAATGTACACAATAACGATAAGTATGAAAGTTACATCAGAATGATAAATAACCGATCAAGTGAAAAACATGTTTATAGTGCGGTAGCTCCCATTAATTAATTATTTATTATACTACTAGTATTTTTCATTATAATGCCAGAAGTAGACCATCTGTAAAAAAATGGAGTGTATATCACGATTATTGTGATGCAGCCTGGTGACAGACAGACGGACAAATGCACAGTGAAGTCTTAGTATTTGAGTCCCAGTTTTGCCCTTTGATTACGGAATCCTAAAACAGAATTTGAGGCCAAGGTTCTTATTATTTATACGTAAGGTTAACTTGTATAAGTCATTGTAATCTTGTACTATCCGCTTTGGGTTTATTATCAAGGGAAATTAGTATTACTTCCTACTCCTATTTTCTTCTGATAAAATTCTTTGCTAGTCCTAAGACAGTTTGGACTTTTTCTCTCTGGTTCACATGTGATCATATCAATGGTTTCACAGTAGATGCCGCTGTCGATCCTGGTAACACAGGTGTAGGAGTAGTGGGAATGCGTGGTGGGCAAAAAAAACCATAATACGGATGTCTTTGGGCGTCGGCTGTCGGCAAAAGACTTCGATTTGCCTTCCTAAGTTATGTAAAAAGCAGAATTATATTACTGGTCACTTGTAACACCGGCGTATCCCATGAAACAGCCTTACGTAATTCATTAATAACCTCAACCTACGGCCAGGGACCAGAAAACCCCTTTCCTTGATTAAGTCTATTTGTAGGGGCACCCTATTGCAATTTTACACAAATGAAAAGGTAACTTATTGAAAGTGTCAGTCTTTCGATGACCATTTTGAATGCTTCTGATGTGGTTACACAATTATAATGAATATAACAAATACCCAATA
>JAFELO010000653.1:488362-514521 GCA_017140195.1 Eumaeus atala | reverse complement strand
CGAGCGACAAGCTATCGGAGCCCTTCTACGACTACCGACGCCCATGAGCTTCAATATAATTAATATACCGATGCGTTGCCTTCCTTTTTACCTCCCACCAATGGGCCAAATGAAAAGAAAATGGAATAAATATGGAAACTAAAGAGACATACAAGCCGCACGAAACGCGACACAATAAACATCAATTCTAAGGCGGTATAATGTGAGAGAGAGGTGCCTACCTAGTTGGCCCAATGGGGCTGCAATGCAGCAGACACTATCTCTTACTCAGTCTATTTCAAGTAAGTCAACCTGTACTGATTCAGGACACGCCACCACAACAGCCAAAGGCTCTCGCGAGTTTTTGGTGGATAGTGGTACGCTTCTCATGCCGAAATACCTGCGATAAAGAAATATCGTACTGTCTTGTAGGCTTCGTCCTCCTAACACGAGATCCTCTCCTATCCTCGTGCTAATACGCGTTCCTATTGTGACCATACATTTGCTTTATATTGTACCAAGCTCCTGCGTAAGCACAAGCGTTTTTTGATAAAATCGCATATCGCCAGAAAACATTATTTTCACGTTTAAAACCCGATAGGTAAGGAGTTAAGAAAAGTCCAAATTAAAATGAACTACTTTTCTTTCTAAAAATCATTTCCTATGAGATGCCCACAAAGAAAACACCATGTGTTATGCAATCAGCCGGTTATCTGTAAATTTTGTTTTTTTATTTTTTTTATTTTAATAATCATTTTGTTTTATGCGCTTCCTTTGAGCGTTCACTGACCCAATTTTCAGCGACACTGGTACCCCTAACCTGTCAAAAACAAGACGTTACCAGTATACCAATTTAGGAGAGGGTCAATTTTCCAAGTTCAACATGACCTAACACAAGAAACTGCGAAAAGTATAAGTGGGATCAAATTCTCGCTACCCTGACTTATTCCATACGCACAAACCAAATGCATTTCCCAAAACGAAAAACTGGGACTATAGACAAATTTTAGTATCCAATAAGACAAACCAACAATTATTAAGCCCACTGGCATATTACGATATCTTCATCTTGATTTGATTCGTGTTCATAAACTTATAGGAATTAGGTAGGCCTTACACCACTTTGACCAAATTGACCCTGAGATCAGCACAATAACAGCCACCTAGCTCGTATTTGCTAATAGCAAGGTATCAACTGTCTAGGCTGATGCTGATATTTAATAAGACATATATAGCAGCTGATCGTCTTCATCATCATCAGAAGCCGGATGACGCGTACTAGTACCCCTCTAGAGCGCCATAGGTCACGGCCACTTGCATCCAGCGGCTCCCCGCCACTTTACCCAAGTCGTCAATCTACCGGGTAGGATGACTAAATAGTTGTGGCTTCAAAATATATTTAACTAGTATAAGCATCGAACTAACTGACACAAAATGGACGCCTTTTAAGTGGGTTCTAAGCGTATACATTGAATAGATACGAACTATAAACGATACTTTTAAAGTTTTCCCCTATTTACTTTCGCACATGGTACATAATATATACGATGCACACGTAACGACCACGCCTACGCGGATGGGCGGGGCTTGCACTGGGCGTGTCTTTTTACACAAGATGTACGAAAAATGGATGTCGAGACCGGAAAAAGGTAATCCATGTCTTTTTAAGTTAACTCATCGGGTACTTAACTGGAAAAATATCCTAAATAGATGGTCCCAGTGAAAGTACTGGTTAGCGGTTAATTGAAAAGGATAGGTTTATAAAGATCCTCCAAGATGCCAATATCGATAATGTAAAACTAATATAATATGAGATAATTTGCGAGACATATTTAAATTCTAACGGAACAATGTTAAAATCATGTTTAGCGAAGCAATTGCTGTATGTAGGCTTGTGGGCATGTCTGCCGTGACTACAATGAGAACACATAGTTTGACCAAGCGTATTAAACCGCAAAATCGTAAGCGTGGTCGACCGACATCCACAGACAAGAAAAAAGAAAGTTTTGGGATCGCATCCCGGGTCAAGACAAGGTCTCCGGTCGTGTCGGACTGCCGTCCAATTGGAATAGGGGAGAGAGAGAATAGATAGTGTATTGTTATCGAGCGCACGCTACTGCATCAATATATCGTGTGGAGTTGGCTAGGCTCTATATTTACATTTTAAATATTTCTTTTATAGTATAAGGGGACAAACGTGAAGACAAAGACTTTTGATTAATACCAAAGCCCATAGACAGCCACTTATTTGTTATGCATACGTGATGTCCCCTTTTTATTTTCAATTAAAATGGGCCACCGGGTACTCAAAACCCGCACGAAACAAGACGGCACAGTTGTAGGTGCGGCAACATCATGTGCGCAACAGGAACGTCCCGGGTCGTGCCGACCCAATTCTGCACCAGTTCAGCATGGCACTACCTCTTGTGCGGTAGCTAAAATTTGGGTGGATGTATGTTACATTATCGTTATTACTGCAGCATGGTACTTCCTTGTTTATATGTCCCACATTTTAGAAGGAGCAAACAAATTGAGCTGGCATAACTGAGGAGGTAGATCGGGAGAGGCGTCTCGCTCAACCAAACAACGTCAAGTAACGGCCATAATATTTGGTTGGGTTATTTAGTTTCCGGAGGCCCGTTAGAGGGGATGGCATAAAAGTGTGCAACACATCTCACACAATTTCCACTCAACGTCGAAAAATGTCACGGTACAATGAACGTAGAAGAACAGGGAATATCGCCATCCAGTCCCCATCTGTACCCACAGTAATAACATAGTAATAGTAGCGACTCCCATAAAGGTGAACCTCAGTTTAGGGCGAGACTATTGTCCAGGTAGTGATACCCTGGGCCCTAAACGAGCACTTACCACATCCGTCCCAAATTCACATTGTTGTTTTGGCCAAGTGGGCGTGAGCAGAAGAGCCAGCGCTGTGAGGCGTTATGGGAAAATCAATATCGTGCAGACTTCAGGCTCGCCGTCTATGAATATTTCACAAAGTGCATACGAGTTTTATTTAATGCCTAGATTCCTAAAATGGTTTCACATGGAGATACGAATAGAAAATATTACTTCCTGCTATCAAATGCTTGAGCGAACCGTGAGATAACGTAACTCTGAGACGAATCGTCTTTAAGAGCATAAAAAAATAAATATATATGCGGCTGTATGATACAGAGCTCAGTTATTATGTCTGCATAACAATCATGCGGAATCTTATGGGCGTATTAGTCATCAATGATGCTTGAACCTTTCGCTAGCTTGTGGTGTAGCACTTTTAGCAATTATAAGTATGTATTTATTATTGTTAGACTAATGCTGGTTTTATATATATCGTCCATTTTAAATTGCCTGACTAAGGAATTTCGAATAAATAGTAAAAGGGAGGAAGTATAATAATATAGGTAGATATATATAATCCTATCAAGATTGTCGTGGATGATGTTACTCACCACTGTTATTTCTTAAACAGGTTAAGAGTGTACCCTAAAGGTAGAATTGAGAAGACTGTGGTGACCTTAGGAGAGTCCGTGATGACTTCATCCTCAAAAAAGTAATCTATAACCATGCGCTTGGTAAGTTTACCACTTTTTCTCATAGCAATAAAATTACTTTGACGTCTGATAAAGCAGTTTTCCCATGACCGCGGCGGATGTAAAGTAACCGAAACGTCGCGACAAAATATGCATTATGCTTAACCGCGATTGAACGCTCTAAACTAGTAAAGTGATTATGTATCCCACATATAAAGCGCTCAGTGTCAAGCGCGTAAATTCAATACAATTATATGTCAAATATCGTAATATGAAGTTCATAGAGGGTAGAATTGCCTTCATGGCCCAAACTTAACTATAATTATTACCAAACTCATTCTAAAGTTTGTTTCATAGGTTGCTACATGTTTCTTGACGTAAGATATTCCAGCGTCGAAATCATAGAAGACTTTAGTGATATGATGAATAAACAAGATTAGCATGTGACAGAAAATCGCTAACATATTTCGTTTTTTTATGCTAAACCACCCAAACTCAGTATGAGTAGCATTCTCAATAGACATACTAGGCAGCGCAGTACTCGTTAGTCAGACAAAAGCACACACGTTCGACTTCGAATAGTCTTCAGAGTAGGGACTAATTCCAATACGATTCGCTGTACTGGCTAGGTATTCCGAGAATACCACGTGTGAGGTCTTTAACCCGTCTGAGAGTGAAGGGTATACGGGCTCCTCAGTTTTGATCACCTTTATGAGCCATTCATTCATATTAGCGCCGAGGCCATTTAGGCTGTCGCGCGCGATCTGTTCTGGACGTCCGAGTCGGGGTATGAGGGACTCCACGGAGTAATTGTAAACATTCTCATATCAGGATGCATCACTCCCATCTGCGGAAAAGTGGAGGTTTGGACCCACTTTTGACCTCAAACCTAGTCTCGCCGCCCTACCAGCACTCATATCAATCCGAAGAAAGCTATATTGGGCTTCTATTCGCTGGTATAATCCGGCCGAAACCTAGAGTAAAGAAGTCCGTACCTTTTATGAAGCTGTATATGTTATTAATGATGTAAAAACTCGTATATAAACTACACAATGTGGAACGAGTCGCAAGTTAACGCAAAAGTCTCAGACGAAATCACTCGAGTGTAAGGATGGACGTTTCTTTTATTGCACGCACGAGTTGCGAAACTCCGCGACAGTATCTATCAGGTTGGAGATCCCGGTCGCGCCGGGCCCCTTCTGTGGCCCAAATGGCGTGGCGTAATACCATCTAAGTACGTCACACACTACTAATGCATAAACAAACATGTACAAATAGGTAGTGCCATGCTGCATTACAGCGGAATTAGGCCGTTTCGTCCAGGGAGGTACCTCTCGCTTTCTTGATACCGCCTTAAAGTGACATCTATGGTGTCGCGTTTTGTGCGGTTTGTGAGTAGCCGGTGGCCTATTGGGGGAGAGATAACAAGACATAGCTTGCTTAACGGTTCACAACGAAAATTAAATGTATGCAGCGATGTACGAGGACCAAATCGCCATCGTATCAGAATATGATGCACACAAGTAATAAAATTACACCAACAAGTTAAATAAGTTCCGTAAGAGTGCCATGCCTTTAGGAAGAGTTGCGCCATGCTGCGTAATAGGAGGTAGTGCCATGCATAATGCATGCCACAACATCCTCCTATGCAACGGAATTGGGCGCGCACGACCGGGGAGGTACCTGTCACTCACATACTACAGCCGTAAAGTGAAATCTTCAGTGTCGCGTTTCGTGCGGTTTGTGAGTAGCCGGTGCGCCATTGAGTGGAGGGGGAAGGAGGGCAATGCATAGGCATAGCAATTGTGTGGATGTTCATGGGCGTCGGCAGTCGCCAAAAGGTTCCGATTGCTCGTTTGGCCCCCTATTCTATTTTTTTTAAATACTGCGTTGCAGCTGAACTGGGCCGGGACGGCTGGGGAAGTACCTCTAGCTCACATGACACAGCCGTTAAGTACGGTGTGTGAGTAAACGATGACCCATTGGGGGCGAAGACAAAAGGAGGGTAATGTATATTCATGACAAGAATAATGTAATGGGAATTCATCTGATACCGGGTAAGACCACTTGCTTGCTAGTTCTCTTTGTAACATACATGTGCGTATAAATCAGATTCGGTTTTTTTAAGAGATAGGGGGCAAATGAGCAGGTAATTAGTTTTTATTTTGAATCTGGCATGTCGTCCTAGCTTCAATGATATGAATCTTCCGTGATCATTTAAAATTGGGTTTTTACTATTACCGCCTTCACCACGTGGCAGTACTGCCAGCTTATGTTATTATGAAATAAGAAATTTAATTTCTGAGCGCTGTATAGGTTTTACAGTTTAGCAGATCCTTCTTGGTTCTACATCAGTTGTCACCAGATCTTTACTTTTTATATGTCAACAGCAACTGCTTCTCAACAACTTATGTTAAAACGTCTATTCTATATTTCTTAAGGATTATTTAGTCCCGGAAGGTTTTAAATTATTTGTCTATCTATCTTAGTAAAGAGGTTCAAGTCGACATTTATTATACATGCACTAAAAGTGACAAATTCCTTACCAGCGTCTATGTTCCCAGATATAATTTCGTAGTCGAATTTCGACTACTTGGAATTGCAACAGAATAAATATCATTTAAAGATGAGCCTAGAACTGAATAAGTGCAGGAGGTGTGCACTAATGGATTGTCCAAACTATTTGAGCCCTACGTACAGTTGTCGGTAAAACATTTTACCTACTGTTTGATAACACACAAATGGTATAGTGTAGGTACTGCTGGAAACTGGACCTTGACAGATCATTAATCTGTAAATCTGTAAAGATTATTCGATTGTATAAGACCTATTTGTTACAGTAATACAATATAAAGTACCTTCACGCCTATTGTCCCCGAAGTGGTAAGCAGAGGTGTCCTAGTACATCCACAACTAATCGTGGGTGTGTAGGTCCAGTAGATGTACCAGCACACCCACGATTAGCCAAGGTACTGAGGGCCCATGATGTTATTAGGTGGCAAGCGTATGGCCACTTCGTGCATATTCCAATCCCGGACCATTTATGCTCAGAATAATCTAAAAACATTTAATAGTAGTTGCCCGACCTGGGGGATCGAACCCAAAACCCCACGCGGCCAACAAGCGACACCCGCACCGTTACACCACATAGGCGATAACACAATATTGTAGATGTTATTATTTGTACAATACAACCTATTTGTTACAACAATACAATAATAAAAATATGGAACTATACGACGTATGTGTAACAGTAGCAGCAAGGTGTAGTTCTTTGTCTTTATCGTTTAGCTCCCGTAACTATCGTCACATGGCGACACTGCCAGTGCTGCCTCGTATCAGATTTCGGCAGAGGTTACATTTCCTAGTCTTAGTTTATACATTAGACAACAACTAAAAACAAACATTACTGTCAATATGTAAAAAATAAAATCGGCCAAATGCAAGTTGGACTAGAAGGGTTCGATACAATTATTTATAAAAACCGGAAAAAGAATGCTAGGGAGCCTCCTTGAACAATTCGTTTATTTTCTTCTTAGCATTTATCATGACGGCAAAGAAATATCATATCTTTGAAAATTTCAACTGTCTAGCTGCCACGGTTCATGAAGTACAGCATTACAGTACCCAGACAGACGGAGAGTGGAGTCTTAGTAATAGATATCGTCTTCACCATAAAAACGGGAACAGAAATGTATATGCATTAAAGTTTACTTTACATTTGACGAAATAATATCATTATCACAGAGCAGGGTGGGCAAAAACCTGAAAAATAATTACTTTACATTTCTACTTCATTTGTATGCTAACTGTACGGGCTCTGTAAAAATATTTAAACCATTTCAATTTGGCGTAGCGAGTAGTTTTACGATGTCTGAGTTTACAATATTAATGGCGCCGTTTTAGCTTTTTCTGGACGGGGCCAGGTTTGTTTCCATATTAAACTGTTGTTTTGTGCTTACAAAACAAATATATTTGAAGTCTGAAGCGTTTATTTACTTAGGAGTTCAATTGCACATCATTGGCGAACCGCTTCGGCATCGCCCGGAATAAGTTATATATTTAAACCTTCCTCAGGAATCGCTGTGTCCATTGGTGAAAACCACATGAAAATTCGTTTAGTACATTTCGAGAAAATCAATTACATACAGACGGTTTTGGGTACTCCTTTTAAATAATACTAGCCTTCCGCACCGGCATTCACCATCAATGGAGAGGCGCCGATTTGTTACCTTAACAAATTAAACACTTAAACTTGTTGGTGAAAATTACATGAAACACCGTTTAGTAGATTTTGAGAAAATCAATCGCATTCATCATTCGGAACAGATAGTGCTATCCTGCATAGGAGGAGTAGTGCCACTTATCGTGAATGACATGACACTACATCCTCCGAACGAAATTGGGCCGGCACGACCGGGGAGGCACCATCGCTCACATAATACCGTAAAATGACATCTTCAGTCTCGCGTTTCGTGCTGTGAGTAACCGGTGGCCCATTGAGGAGGGAAAAGGCGGGCAACGCATCATAGTAATGTATTTTTTACATTATGTGGATGTCATGAGCGTCGGTAGTCGTAAGAAGGCTCCATTTGCTCGTTCGGCCCCCAATCTATAAAAAACGTACAGACCAATAACTTTGGTGACTTACTTGCATAATAATTCATAGATAAGTTTTGTTTATTCGAGTTAAGTTTTTTTTGCGACCATAGTATAGCATTGCGATATAGTAAGCATATGCTACAACCAGTCTGGGCAGACAGTGCTACTATAGGCGCGGTGCCACGTAAATTATTGCAGAACCAAAGATTAGCTTTAAATTTTTTTTTGTAAAGCCTGCCGCGCTGTAGTGTAGCTGTTGTCAGTAAGAAGGCATTACCAATTCTTGCCGGAGTTTATGTATTATAACTCAAAAAACCTCTCTCGTCCAAACTTCTGAAGTTCTCAAGGCAGACGGAAGATTACAAAACTGTTTAATCCGATAGACATCACCACACACAAATTAATTGATGGATGGCTGGTCTAACACAACCAAAGGACGGCATTTATATGCTAGTGGGACCGATTATCGAAATACTGGTTTGAAGTTTATCATTACATCTCTCAGCTTCTAACTGGTCACGGCAACTTGAGGAGCAAATTTTAGTTTTAAACTAGTACCGTCACCTATCTGTGTTCGACCGAACGTGACGAACACGAACAAACCGTACATCACGTCTCATGGTAGTGTGGTCGTTGGCAAGTTGAGCGAAACATCATTATCATCATCATTATCATCATCATTATCAGCCGTTATCGGTCTACTGCTGGACATAGGCCTGAGAGAAACATATTTTTTGTTTAAATTTTTATTTGCTTGATAACATTCGTAGTGTTATTTCACGGCAACTCTCTGGTCGAATGTCTAATTGTGTAATGATACCTATCTTACTCAATATAACGTATGTATATTAATTTATTGTGCATCTGCTTGACCTTTATTCACTGACTCCAGAAAATTGGAAACCCTACTATGTCTTGCACGTTCCAATGTTATTATCTACTTCATTTATCCACTTCACCAACCGTGAACTTCCAAATTTCTCCTAATACAAATATTTCTTTAAAAGCATTTTAAGAAAATACTAAGAGGATCTTTAATTTCTTTTTCTTTTTCATTTATATTTTATAAACCACACATCAGATGATTAAGTCAGCTTACATCTCTATTCTTTTACAGTAAAGAACATCCTACGTTACAAAAAAAAATTTGAGCAATTAACTATTCGTATAAAACCAAGAAGATGAGACATTTATGGTTTACGAAAAAATACCTTAAATTTATCCGAGAAGAGCCCTGAGCATTAACGTGTTTATTTAATTAAGCACCGCCAAAGACAAATTTGAAGTGGACGCACGTAAACGCTAGTGGGGTGCAAAAAAATAAATAAGACATCGAGACGATGCCAAACGCAACAAGTGCCATAAAACATCTGTACGGGGAGCATTTGTCTGTTTGTTTGTGTCTGTATTATCCGTTATACCCTCATTTGCATAACCACCCCGATTGCTTAGCTTATGTGGATATGCCTAAATATAACATATCAATATTTGTATTGCCTTGCCAAAATAGTTGTAACTTTTTAATAAGTTAATTAAAAAATTACAACTATTTTGAATTGTTTTCTTTAATTTCAAGTGTTATTGTTAGTACATTGGGCTGCACTGATTGGGGTGGGCTCTCATATTACATATACCACGATTGAGATCTGTTTGCGCACGAGTTTTTTTTTTAATATATTTATTTATTTTCATAGAAAACGTACAGTATATTTTTATTTAAGCAGACCAAAAATCACTGAGGTTTGTAAGGAATTCCCACCTAGTTATACAATATTAAAGT
The DNA here is from genome assembly GCA_017140195.1 of Eumaeus atala. Taxonomy (NCBI): domain Eukaryota; kingdom Metazoa; phylum Arthropoda; class Insecta; order Lepidoptera; family Lycaenidae; genus Eumaeus; species Eumaeus atala. Next base: position 504,624 of record JAFELO010000653.1, on the reverse strand, counting down.
ATATTGTATAATAGGTACTAGAAATTTGTCGTCTAGAGATTATCTAATAATATATTTTTTGAGTTTCTGTTTAATATTATATTTTGTGCAAATTTTTACAAAACATGGAAATATTTTATTAAGTAAGCGAGGGATGATATATGAAATGTTTCTTTCACGATACACATTAGTTGCTCTATAACTATATCTTTTGTTAGTTACTTGACGTGTTTGAATGTTGTGTGACATATCTAGTTGACTGTTTTTATTAAAGAATTGTTCTTTTAGAAGGATTTACTTAACTATACAATGTATGTTCGATACTTGACAATTTTTAAATAAATCTGGATCAATTAAGCTATTGTCTCCAACGTTAGACGAAACAGTCTTCTTTAGTATTCTAATTTGACGTTTATAAATACAATTTATAAATACATATCTAATTATAGAGTCATCATCATCACTATCAGCCCTTATCAGTCCACTGCTGGGCATAGGCCTCTTTGAATGAACGACAAGACGACCAATCGCATGTTACTCTCATCCATCCCGGACCTGCCACTGCACGGAGACCGTCTAGACTCTAGAGTCAGCAGTAGCATTATATTATAACAGGGGTCTGACCTTATTAATAATAAATATAAATAAAATTAAAAATATTTTATATTAATAATTTTTTGTATAAATCAGAATTTATTTTTGCAAAGCATTAAAACAGATAGAAATTAATGATAATGTAAGGCAGATATTAAGTAAATTCAATTTACTTCTTTCTTGATTATAATATAGTAGAAATAGTGCAACCTTATTCTAATTGCAAAATTACCAAATGATACCAGAAAATAGAGACATATCCACACAAGTCTAGCGCGTCGTCCCGGGCGCGCCAAGAAAATCTGTATAAAATACAAATTATTTATTTTCTTGTAAGAATTTAACATCGAATCAGGTTTATTTGTATGCAAATATTATCTGTCCCTTCACGTCCACGTTATTTATCTTTGTATATTTCTACTGCAGAATTAATATTATCCTGTTTCCTATTGCAACTTTTTAATAATATTTTTCATTTCTACATTTTGTGAAACGAACTTAAACCCAGGCTTACAATATTTTATCTTAATTCTTATAACATAAAAGTTTTGTTTATCACGGAACCAATGGCCAAGAGCGAGTTTGACTCACACTCTGAGGGTTTTGTACCAGCAGGAGGTATAATAATAATAATATAATATCTGTGGACCTATTAGAACACGCTAGCCTGGTCCTGTGATAAGTACTGTAAGGACTTGTGGTCCAGGTACTAGGCAACGGAAATATATTTGATGTAAAAATATATTTAAGATTTTTATTATAGAAAGACAACAAATACATACATAAACATCCATGACCTAAGCGGAATTCGTACCCGTGACCTCTGGCCTAACACGCGGACCAACCGCCACGTTACCAATTAAGCCAGCCGGTCGCCATAAGAAGATAGACTATTCTATCTATTTAGAAGGCCCTTCGTCTTTCTCTTCATTTGTGAGTCTGCCAAGACATTTTTCTCGGGAACGCGTGAAACGATCAAAATGAAATGATAATGGAATCTACATCGAATCCTAAGGTCTGCAAAGTCTTAAAGCTATAAAACTATTAAGTCAATGCAATCAAAAGGTTGTATACGACATAAGATCATAAAATTGGCAAGAAGTAAGAATTTACAGTACAAAATTTAGAAATTGTACTGGCACACATATTTTCGTACACAAGCTCCTATAGTAAGAATTTTTTACATATATTATCGGGCGCCAAAGGACCAGTCTTCTGATGACTATCGACGCCTATAAACATCCACACAATTCATATGCCTCCTTTCCTCCTCCCCTCCCACTGGCCACCGGCTATATGCAGAGTGCACGATAGGCGAAAGCAGCGAAGCTGTCACTTTACGGTGGCATTGTGTAAGCGAGAGGTACTTCCCGGTCGTGACAGCCCAACTAGGCTGCAATGCAGCATGGAACTACCTCTTACGAAACAAAATATTTTGTCACGTAGTGATAAGGGACTGTTTGATGGATATCCCCTCATAATTGGAATAACTGCAATTATTTCCTACTCCTCTTTTTTCTTCGGATTAAATTCGTTGCGAGTTCCAAAACAGTTTTAGCTATTGCCTCGGGCTCCCTGCGATCATATCGAAGAATCATCAGTGGCCGCCGCTGACGATCCTGGCGATACAGGAGATACAGCGGTGGGCAAAAGTGGTGGGCCAAGCCCGATAAAAACAAATCCCCTCATAATCTTATAAGCCAATAACAAGCGGACTTAATCAGGTTGAATAATAAATTGTGGCCAAAATATTAATGTTAACACCAATTATTCTCACTTATTAACACCAATTATTTTTAATTAAATCAGAATTTTAATATTAAGCGTTGTAAGTTATTTCGTCATTATGGTTTTAATTCATGGCTTAAACGTTTTGGGTATATAACATCCAAAACATTTTATCCGACTTCGAAAATTAAGGAGTTGACTCAATTCGATCCGTCTAAGTGCGGATAGCTTTGCAGCTTATGAACCGATTTTGATGCTTCTTTTTTTGTTGGAATGAAAATACTCCGAGGGTAGTACCGCGAGGAAACCATGATCTAATGGCGTCCCAGAGAAATCGAGAGAAACTTTTGAAAATCGTAGGTACGATTAGTGCTTTGTTATTTTTTCATGAAGTATTTCTAAAGCACCAGAATTTAGTGAAGACTTGGAGTCGATCTGACGATGGTGCCGAAAGACTGTTGAGGGAACTCATCAACGATTTACAGCAGTTACCTCGTGTTTTGTTTGAGCTTGTCTAATTCTTATTGCTTAGGATATTGTACCCACATGAAACTTTGACACTTAATTATTTTTTTTATATTATAAGGGGGCAAAGGGCAATCGGGGCCTTTTGATGAGTACCGATGCCCATGGACATTCGCATGATTTTTATGCAGATATGTTGCCCTCCTATCAACCCTCCGTCCGATGGAGCACCGGCTACTCACAAACTGCACGAAACGCGACAGCGACGCCAACGTTATCACTTTACGCCGGTATCAACTCCGGTCGTTCTGGCCCGATTCCGTTGCACAGGAGGGTGTAGTGTCATGCTCCATGCATGGCACTACCTCCTCCTATGCAGCATGGCACCTCTACCAAAAAAATCAAACCGACATCAAAACACTACAACTGCAAAGTTAAAAATAAAGTAAACTGAAGACTTTATATAACAACAAGCTGACCCGGACAACGTTTCTCTGGTGGGTCGGGAGGACACTGCGTATCCCTTAGGGGTATGGAAATCTCTCCTCCCGCCAATTCTCATACCTACTGATCATGCATACAAAATTTGGTACAAATCGGTAAAGCCGTTTCGGAGGAGTAAGGTAACTAACAACACGCGAATTTTATAAATGTCGCAGTCGAGTTGTCTAAATCGCCGTATTTCATTACGATTAGCCATTTTCAAAAACAGGGTTGTTTCCTTTTGTGGCAGGCCAATGATTAGCTGTATTGAACATGGCTGACTGAAATTCCGCCAGAAAGTGTTCGGCGTTATACGATATTCAAAGAGGCCAGCCTTATTGAATTTAAGCTGATCATTATCCGCCTCCTTGACATATTTTAGTTCAGAATTTCAACACTCGCGGAATTGCTGGACATGACAACAACAATGGCTTCGATTATCGAATACAGAGAAATAAAAACTATGCGAATATTCGATTTAATGAGGCTGAACGTCAGCCGCCAAATATAAGAACGTCTCACAATGCCAACCCGGCTAACAGTTGGCCCGCCATAAAATAAAACGGCTCTTTTTTGTCGTAAATTAATATGGCGATTCATACAATACGACCACGACATGTATAAGATGTGTTTGATTGATTGACATATATAAGATTGATGAGTTTTAGTGAGGTGTTTTCAAGTCGGTATGATTTTTTAAATAATGTATTTTATTTTATTGTGCAAGTAAATATAAAAAGCCTCAGGATCTATACACATAATACAATGAAGTCCACAAAACTGTCTATCTGTATGTGCTTTCCCAAAATATATTAAACGGATTTTAATGCGGTTTTCAACCAAGGATAAACCAAGGATAAGGTAACAATCCAGCCACTACCATTCACATGCGACGCCGGGACGGATCACTAGTAATATATGATAATGAGATTTGCTAATCAATTAAGTTTTTACCTTTTAAGTTATACGCTGTTCTCACGAGTTGACTCCTTATACTTTAATTACCAAGCGCCTTTTGATGACAATCGACACCCACGAAAATACGCGAAATGATTATGTACATGCATTGCCCTCCTTCCCCCTCCATGGGTAACCAGAAACTAGCACACCGCGCGAAACGCGACAGCATAGCTATCGCTACCTCTCACTCTATAGCATAGCAATACCTATTACTATAGCTGTGGACCCGAATAAAAGGATAACATTCGCTTACTGCTAAGTGCCGGTTAGGGTAAAGCTAAGAAAGTCATATTTGCCATCATTGAACGCGAAAGAATCATCATCATCAGCCGGACGACGTCTACTGATGGGCATAGGTCAAAATATATATTTCATATTCACCGGTCAATATAGGAAGTTTGGTATTAAAACTGCTGAATTAAAAAAAAACGCCTGTGACATACGGACGAACAGATGGACATGACGAGATTATAAGGGTTCCAATTTTTGCCGTTTCGTTCTGGAACCCTAAAAACTACGCGGCTTTTAAAATCAAACAGCCAAACAAACGTGAGTAGTATTTGTAGGTACACAGATTGGCTGTGATCCAACCTCTGAACCTGTAGCAGACATTTCAATTTGAACACCACGAAATATTACTCGAGGAGATACAAGTTGCAGACAATATGCAATCTGCGTTTGCGTTACTTAGGAATAATGCAATATTTACTTATGGGTTTTTCACTGCTATTAGAAAATTTATATTTCCCATGTGTTTTTAGAAATATATACGCTACAATATAACCAAAGATAATCAAGCTTTTAAGCTTGATAGAGTAATAATAACCCATCGATACATCCAAACTTTGAAACTTATATTATACTAGCATCAGCCCGCGGTTTCACCATGAATAGTGTAACTTTTATAAGGTTTTTACTTTAATTCTATTTCATATATATTGTCCCCCGAAAGAGTATTCGAAGCCTTTTGGTGAATTCAGAACTTCAGGTTCCCTCCTTCACCCACGCGGAACCGGCACAATGCATAAGACGATCTCTATACCTATGGCTAGCCAATTCTCGTGCTTGTTCTGTGATTTGTACTGCAAGTTCCTACTTCTTGCAAAATGCTATGATTCTGTGTATACCGCGAGTGACTACGAAAACAGGTTATAGTTTTCGTGCGATCCCTTAGAAAATGTGCAAATAGACGGATGTGCCTAAAGATTGTACACCATTCAGAAAAACTAATGAGGGGTGTCCAGGGACACCCGGATAATACGAAACTCCTTTCGACTAATTAGTGAAGGAATTGTAATATTTTTTTAGAATTATTTATTATGTACAAAAAAACCTGTATGAACTTATAAAAAAACGTCACGACACTACACTGCTCAATGCAAAAGGACAAAACTAAATTAATTGGCTTGCTTTCTATGAGATAGAGGGAGTGAGAGAGAGAGAGAGAGAGAGAGAGAAACATGCGCAGGCCGCGCATCTTACTACGCTATAGCAAAGAGTGAATCTAGCCTCCTTCGCAACGCGCGATAAGGAATTTCGTTCCAATAAGATATAGCCTATCTCACAGATCGGATCAGTATTTTCGAAAACGACCCCAACACAACCAAAGTGAGACAATGTTTGTTTTTGTAGTATAGGGGAGCCAACGAATCTTTTGAGGACTACCGACGCGACTATAAACATCTACATTATTATTTTCATGCAGATGTGTTCCCATCCCTTTCCTCCTCCGCTCCAACTAGCCAATTTACCTGTTCTGATCGGATAGGCATCACCTAGTATAATGGTGGTTTAAATCAACAATCACATGAAAAAAATAGTATTTCCATATCCTATTCGTTATTCTGGTATATGGGCTACTACATTACCAAGTTTAGTTTACATTACCAGGTCGCCTGTAATTTTTGGTATGATTGAGTAAAAAAAAATCCAACGAAAAACACAAACTTTCGGATTTATATCACTTAGACACTTCACTCCTTTAGGGACTGAATATCAAAAAATCCTTTCTTAATGCTTACTGACATCATGAAAGGATCACCAAAATACAAGTGACTAGCTACAGTAGTTTACGTTGTCTGACAGTCAGTCAATTAGTCACTGATGTGGATGTCGACGGGCGTCGGCAGTCGCTCCGATGCCTCGTATGCCGCCGCCCTATATCATAAAGTAGAAAAAAAAATGTTACTAAATTCAAAGTAAAGTTGGTAGGCTTACAATCACACAAACGTAACGAGATAACATATTTGAGTGGAGGCTAAAAACAACCGTCGCACAGGATACGGCGGCGGTGCGCCGCGGTGTCAGCCGCTCAATGGCGAGATACGGGAACAATGGCGACTCCTCACAATGCTGGGGAAATTGAATTTTCACGTTTTACACGAGCTGTGCGACCGGGTAAACGAGGGACTTGGGTGAGCCAGTTTCAATGTTAATTGATGCAAATTATTTTTGGGTTTAAAATTTGTAAAATTGAAGGACTTTTTGCAATTTTTTTTAGAATGACAGATTTCGGTGCGGTTATTTTTGATATCGTTTTTTATAAGCTTTTTTGTAGTAACATATATAATAATTATTATTAACGTCTCACTTATCACTGTAAAAACTGTACTCTTAAACGATTAAAAGATTGATTATTAAAGGAGGCCATAGAGAGCCAGTTTTTTTGTTTCACTTAAGACACAATTTAGAACGCACCGTATGAAAACGTATCAGAAGTGAAATTGCGTGAAATAGTATCCTACCGAGTGTAGCACCAACGTAACGCTTTGCCGCGCTTTCATTGCTCTTACGTACATTTCTCATCAGAATTATGTTAATGGGACCTTCATGCCATTGTAAATAAAGTCTCTATAATGAGATTAACCATCTTCGGTCTTAATGAATAATCTCCACTTAAGGGGACAAAAAGTTTTTTTTTTTTGATTAAGTAAATAGAAGTTTAAAGTTTTTAAATTTTTAAATTTCCTTAATTATTTTTCCTCAGGTTCACAGTTTATGTAGACGAGCAACAAGTTAGAGATATGATTGAATTTTAAACAATAAACAAAACTTATTGAAGTTGCTCCGCCGGCGTCGGGTCGAACAATACCTTCAAATGCGTGTGTTAAGCACAACTTCAACACCATGGATTTAGAAAAAGCACACAACTTACCGATTCGTTTTGATCAACCGCTACCTCCACCTAGGTATCTCAAAATTTATGCCAGAACCATCATCAGTATAAAATTTAAAAATAAGTAGGGTTGTCAATAATTTAAGATATTTCTGTATTTTATATTTTATATCAATAATAGGGCGAGAGTCGGGTGATCTAGTGCAGTCTCTCAATAAGGCATTATTTTAGATCATGGCAAACTGCAATTATAAAGCCTTTGTATAAACGTTATATTCTTGTGAATATTATTATCATATAGTATGTTTTTTATTACTAGTATTAATTAAATTGAAAATCAAAAATCGCGACTTCTTAAAATGTATTTTTATGTATGATGCGGGTTATACGAACGAATCTAATCACTTCTCATGTGTCAAGATCCATCCCTCCGTCTGGCTGTAGAGCATAACAAAGAAAAATGGATACATACAAACCCACGTCCTCCTAGTGGCGCAGTCGGTTTAAAATAAATAAATATTATATTTTTTAACAACGAAAAGACATTTACATTGAAAAACACACACACACACACAAACACACACACACACACACACACACACACACTCACAGTATGATTAAACATGCACTTCTTTCAAATAGTGTATAAAAATACCTTAAAATCATGTGCTTAAGGTTGACATTTCAGAATAATGTATTTATGTATCATTAACGGCTATTTAGAATGACGGTTCAATATGAAATCGTGTATCAATGACCATTTGTGATATCCCTTATCTAATAGCCAAATGCGTAAAAATATTAAGTACTTTCTGTTTATATGTACAAAAACAAAAAATATTAAGTACTTTCTGTTTATATGTACTTCTAAAGAGCAAAACAACTATGTAGATGGTAGTTGTGCCTAGCAGTTTCACCAGTGTTTCGGTATAAAAATATTTTCATATTATTTTAGATTGTAACCTATATTACTGCCAAATTTCATATTAAAAAACCACTTAAGCGGAAATTAAAACTTATTTCAATTTGTTGTATTGTGTACAAATATATCCGGTGTTATTATATTTATATTTACTTACTTAGGATCATGTAACAATAAAGAAAAAAACACCAAAAAATTATTTAAAAAAAAAATTATAAATACAAGTCACGGATAAATTTATTATTGAAGTTAGTACAGACGTGGGTCGTAGAGTTTCGTAGCATGCCGTAGCAAATGAAAAGCATTTAATTTCGATACACGATTTCATTATGTACTATTTTATATATGATATATTATTTCAGTACATAAGATTACTTCAAAGTGGACGATTTCCTCGTAATCTACTGGAATTTGTTTAGCACCTCTTTCTAGCATCACAACGACGTCATTTAGTGAAGCTGTCGTGCTTGGCATAATCATGGTGGAATTTGCGAAGTCGGTTGAACCAACGGCGAGTACGGGTAAAATACGATGACGTATTTTTATGTCTCCATTATTTCCATCAGGAAAAACAAATGTTCTTTTGGTATATAAGAGGTAAAACTTTACAATATTATCACAACATTTTTCTACACTAACATTGTAATTGAAATTTGATTGTTTCTTTCTTTCTTTGTATTGGCTCCGAAACTACTGGATTCGATTTAAAAAAATCTTATACCATTGAATCCTTCATTATCTATGGTGAACTTAGGCACTGTAAAATTTTTTAAAACGTTAGAGTCCAGTATAAAAACTTAGATAATTTAAACAAAGGTGTGAAAAAAATATCAAAGTAAATCTTCTGCAGAAATTATAGAGAGCTATAAACTGACTTTGTTGTCATGGTAAGCGTGCATTTTACGAGGTCGAAATTAATATTTATAATTTTTGTATATTTGTATATCAATGAAATTTTGCAATACTTTTAAACTCTTCGTACGTGGCCTGGACTGGATACTATAATAATAATAATATCAGGGATTATAAAAGTAGTCATTTAAAGTAATAAATCTACCGATTGTAACGGTAAAATTGATTTGTCTTATCACATATTATACATGTTCCACACTTGTTCTCGTTGGCAGCAAATTAATAGAATTGAGTTAAGTTTGCGAAGCGTTGTCTCCGTGATATGGGTAACTTTGTAACAACGTTTCATTATTGATAATGTCGACGGCGTGAAGAGCTCTTCCGACTAAGACTTTCCCTATTAGATATAGTCTCCTTATATGATATATGAATAATGTGCATGATTGACTTTGATTTTACTGTCTCGTTGTCTAGTAGTAAGCGAATACAATCACAGTAGTGATATCAAAAAATGTTATTGAGATTGTAGTCTCTAATAACAATCCGAAGTTAAGAAGTTGACGGATCTACTTTCCCCTATTTTGAGTTTTTTAGAGCCGTCGCTTCAGTCTGATTTGTCTTCAGTTGTGTCGGACTGCCATCCTGCCATAAAAAAGGAATTATGGAATAGATTCATTTGTGTCTGCACTTGTACAAATTATGACCTGCGCAGCTTTTAGTATACCACCATAGTCGAATTTCGTCTAATGTCATCACTGTTATGTATTGATTTAAAACTTAACAAATTTTTCCAGATTGGATAATTTGGCAACTGACAAGTATTACGCGAGGCACTTGGAATAAATATACATATAGATGTCATAACTATTTTTTATATAAATAAAAATAAATAATTCGAAGCCCTTTGACGATCGCCGCATAGATATCCGCATTATTGTAATGCAAATGCGTTGCCCTCTTTAGCCAGCAACTACTCACAAACCGCACAAAATGTGACAGCGGAGCAGTTAGTTTGCGACGGTGTCATATGAGCGAGAGGTACCTCCCTGGTACTGCAATACCAGGGAGCATATATATTGTATAGTGGATATTATATATTATATAGTGATAGCTATTTTTTTTTTCAAATTAACAGAATGGAAATAATACATCACAATTTACTTGCTACTGGCGATCCGCACCAGTTTTGCATGTGAATTAATTGAATTATGTATTAAAACGTTTCCGAGAAAGGCTCTAACCTTTAGCAAAAACAGAATGAAAATTGGTGCAGGAAATTTTGATACAATCGACCACATACATACAAATAGCTTCTGTATACTTTGTTTTATAATATGAATAGACCTATATACGTACAGACAGAAGGTTCCTCCAGTGTTTCATGTACTCCGTTCTTATTTTTTGTAATAATAACTACGTGTCTCCTAACTGCGCAAATTCAAATGTTGGTGCATTTGTACAGCGAATTAATTTCCGAACATGGCCAAACCCATGTTGGCAGCAACTGCGATATCTATTCGAATTTGAAATTTAACGGCTGGCCGGAGATACGGTGTCGGACACTTCCGCCGCTTCCGGTTTGTCGTTTAGGAGTTTGGCAACTACCCCACGTTCCAGGTATAACTTTTATCTTTCCATCACCAAGTTGCAGTATGTATGTCCAGCCAAATGATTATTTCAAGCGAGTCGAATATTTGGATTCCCACACGCTTTCATGAGTCCTTTTCATTTTAACAGAGACAAAAAAAGTCACGCAATATATCACACAAATTTATATATATAAATTAATTAGATCTTACGTTAATCGTGATCATTTAAAAACATATTTTTGTAGCAACTTCATTAATTTTAAGAAGAAATTATACATTTTACCACGATGATGGTGATAATTAATTTTAGTAAGTAGGTATTGGTTAAATTTTATAAAGAAAATGCTCAATTTAAAAGTATAAAAAGTGGTGGCCATGTTTGTTTTGTCTCGCCACGGTGACAGATGACAGCAGTTAACGCGGGAAACGATCTGCAGTGATGGCGGATGCGTGCTTTATCCTGATATCTGTTCATGTTTCCATTGAGACACGTCAGCGTACGATACAATGAGTCGCTTTATACATGTCAATTCAGAAAATAATCAAACTATTATTACAGCAAGAGATAGTTCCTGCAATGAAGCAGCCAAATAGAGACACATGACACACATGACACCACCGTTTCGGTTTTTCTTTGTAAGTAGCCAGGGGCCCATTGGAAAGTTGAAGGAAAGAAGGACAATGCATCTGTATAATATTTATGCGGATATCTGGGCGTGAGTAGTCGGCAAAAGGCTCAGATTTCTCACATATACTACAAAAAATAATACATGATCAGATTAAGAAATAATTTTGTATTCATTATACTTTAATTAAATTAATGGGAAACGCTCAAGTAAAGTAGTGCCATGCTACATGATGCAGGTGCAGAGATTCGGTTAGTTAGCACCGGTCTAAGTGTAGCAGTCGCGTTTCGTGATGTTTATGAGTTGTGAAGGGAAAGCAACTCGTCTGCCTGCAATGCGAATCTCTATGAGCGTCGGCAATCAATAATAGGACTCAGACTCCTTTATACTACAAAAGTGGACCACGAAGAACCGGTCCACGAAATGAAAACGGCTAATGTCACGCTAAAAAAGATAAATAACAATGGAAACACTCCCTGTGGCGTGGCAAACGTGATAAGTAACAATTTAATTTTCAACAATGTTCACACCTGCGTCCATGATACCCACATATAAACGCGTCTTTAACTATACCAAGAGTAAAACTGAAACTGATATTTCTTTAAGAAAAAAACATTTGTCAGAGGTAGTGTTCTGCTGCATTGCAACGAAATTGGACCGGCATGACCGTTCACACGATACCGACGTGAATTGACATCTTCGGTGTCTTGATTCGTGCAGTTTGTGAGTAGCCGGTGGCCCATTAGAGGGGAGGAAGAAAGGCGAGCAACGCATAATAATAGGCATACTAATTACGCGGATGCTATGTTCGGTAGTAATCGTAAAAAGGCTCCGATTGCTCGTTTGCTCTCCTATACTGTGATAGAAACGGGGTATGGTCCGTTTAGAAAACGTATGAGGAGAGAAGCCGGGGATCGTCCGTCTTGCCGTTCCTTGAAATATACAGTAGATGGATAATCTGGTATATTATGTATTATAATTGTTGGATATCTTCAATTATATCATTAAATGCTGCATTGCCGACGAATTGGGTTATCTCGCTCATATGATACCACCGTTAAGTATCAGCTATGCTCGCTCTCGTCTCCTCTAGTCCATTGGAGAGGACGAGAGAAGGTCAGCATATCTGAATAATAATAATAATAAAGCGGATGTCTATGGATCGGTTTAAATTAGATGCGGTCTTTCGTCGGTCGTATTAGCATGAATTGGCAGGTGGAAAGCCGCTGATTTTGTGTCCACGGTGTGGCACAACTTGTCAAGTATACGGATCTAATCAAACTGATACCGGTATCAATCGATACAAACCCCGACATAACATCTAGAGCCACGTATAAATAAAGTCTAATGATAGACAACATTTTTAAAATAAACTGGCTTTATATATTCAGCATTTCATTATATTTTCAATCAACAATTAATAAAGATATTTCCGTTCTCACGATTTGGAGTGGAGAGCAAGTCGAAACATTTAGCATATAACAAATTATTATATAACATGTTCTAATACAGGTGAGGATTATGATACACCGAAAAATTGGACATCGTATGCGTAATGACGTTCCTAGCCTACGCACAAAACATCAATAAAATATATTCAGTAGTTTAGTCACAAAATATTATTTCTAATTTTAATAAATCTCAACACGCTGTATCCTATTACTGAACTGTCACCCAAAGGTAAATGACATTTGCGCGGTCGCTGTGGCTAGGTAGGTATAACACTACACACTTTATAACAAAATCGCCGCCAATGAACGGCGCATCACGACAGGTTGGTGACCTCATACTTACACATGATGCAATACAATTAAATTATTTTTCTCTGATTTAGTTTGTTTGAAAATATTTATTTAGGTTTTGTTGTTAGTACTAATTTGATAGTTTTAAAATAGTCGTATATACTAGTATTACTAGTGTTTTCAATTTTCGTGGTATGATAATCCCCATCCTGTATAACAGGTTATTACATAGCAGGAACTGTATAACAGGGTTTATAAATAATCAGCATGTGTGGACAGGTGTTGTCAGAGTTTCTAAACATGGATCATTGCCTTTTCCTCTAGCGACATCTGACCAATGTGACTAAGTTTCGGAAACATTATTTACGGTAGACTTTTATATAAACACTTGCTAAACAGTCTCTAAACAAATTTCGCTTAATGCATACACGGCTTTATTCACTCCGGCTCTTGTTTCCGATATTATGAGCTGTGCATACCTTGGACCGTAATAAAGACGTGTGGACCGCAAACAACTGCGTGCAGGTATTGGGGGTTCTATTTACATAGAGCTTGCTATTGAACTTTAAAATAACATTGCGCTTCGTATCCCAATGTATAGGGAACATATGATTTCGATGCGAATCTAGCTCCTGAATTTAGCGATATTTGCGTTACAGTCTGCCCGTGAACATGGTTGCTGGAAAGATTCTGAATTGTAAGGCCAGTTAAATAATAAACGGCGATGAAATCTGTATAAGAAAAAAAAATAAAAATAAAGAACCCTCACGCCTGTCATCCCCGAAGAGGTAGGCAGATGTGTGCTAGTACATCCACAACTCGTAAGTCCAGTAGATGTACTAGCACACCCACGGTTAGCCAAGGTACTGAGGGCCCATGATGTCATAGGTGGCAAGCCTATGGCCACTTCGGGCACATTCCAATGACGGACAATGTAATGCGTGCTCAGAATAATCTGAGAAACATTTAATAACAGTTGCCCGACCTGTGGATCGAACCCAGGACCCCACACAAATAACGGTCTTAACGGGTGACACCCGCACCGTTGCACCACAGAGGCGATAAAATCTGTAAAAGTCATTTTATTGTAATGAGTAACATTCACCCATTTCTTGTTTGTGCTTTTGTTAAAATCGCAGAATTTTCTTGGATTTCTCTTATTTAATGCAGTCTTATTTTGTTCTCCTCAGCAAACAATATACATCACAGGCAAAGGAACTTTCATACAATTTATGTTCTCGTAATTTCTTAACTTTGGTGTAGCTCACAATAAACTAGAAGTGGGAAGACTCTAAAATATTTATTTACATTGTTCATCAATACATAAAAAAATTACAAATTTTTTATCAAATTAAGATTTTCTAGCGGTCATTTCGTACGGCGTAATCCCTTGTTATTAATTTTAGGAACATTATCAAAAAATTAAGAACTCTTTAAAATTGACAACACGTTAAAGTTGAATTTTATTACAATTGACGTAAATTATATAGTAAACTTGGTATATCTGATAGTCCTGCCAACATATCATATCAATTATAGTGGCAACGGAAGGTACGCACTTACCCCTTCATAGATGAATAGCCACTTCAAAACATTTAACGGTGATATACTGCACCCGTCACGTCAAGCCTAATTACAGTTTGTAATTTTCCAACTCGACAGAGTCCGTTAATTTTTTTCCAAATTTGACATTTAACAAATATGGCGCGAAACAAAATAATGAAATTGTTAGTCTACAATCGCAGTTAGACAAATGAGTGTTTCATTATTTGGTACAGGGTAACGAGAATTTCGCATTTTAACATATTGACGCAAAAATGTACTACGAGCATGTTTCGGCTCTACATTTCCATCATACGTCTATTTTAGAAGGCCGGCCGGCTCGGTTGGCGTTTCGTGGCGTCCGAATCCTGCTTCGGTCATAGATGTTTATATATGTATTTCTATAATAAAAGTCCTTAATATATGAAGATATCTTAAATTTATAAAAAAAATATTAAATATATTTCCGTTGTGTAGTATGTGTAACACAAGTCCTTACGGTACTTAGCACAAGGCTAGGCTGACGTGGTGTGATAAGTCCACACATATTGTTATCTCTATGTACACGATTTTTTACAAATCCGATGACTTTTTGTATAGCTTATGTGAAGTGTTCTAGTACTTGCACTTCGTTATGTTATGTAAATAAGATAAAGTTAGGATTAAGCTTCAAATAATTATTAAGACGTAGAGGGACGACCGGGGAGGTACCCCAATCCTCTGGAGGTTTGAATGTAGCCGTCGATGGTAATAATGCGGATGCCTCTGAACGTCATTCCTCGTCAAAAGGCTCCGATTGCTCATTCAATCGCCAACGCTATAAAAAGATCAACGCACAAGAAAATTATATTACATTTGTAAATCAATAATACAATACATCGTCTGGATGTGCGTCGAGGTATTCGTAAAAATGTTCATTAACAGAGTACGAGGTAGAGTCAGAAGCAAAACAATAACAGCGCGCAGTACGGTCGGAAAAATACTCAATAATCACGTATTAATTAATTATTTTATATTAAAAAAGATATTATTCTGAGTTCTAATATACTCGTTGCCGTCTAAATACGAAGTTGCTATAATTAGTAGCTTGTATAACATATAAACACTCGTTACATAGCTCTAAGTGTCACCTAAACACTTCTAATAATTTTTTTCCGTTCCACCTGAAATTTTTAATTGTTAGCAAAATTTTACATTTACTTAAAATTGACGGAGCATGTTTTTGCGTTTGCTAATTCATTATTCCACAATCATCACTTAAAAATAATTGTGAACCAGTATTATAAATGATAATTTTGGTTCTCAATTGTTTATGTTAACGTTATTAATAATAATAATAATAATAATAAATATTTCTTTATTGCACACAAAAAATTGCTTTCATGATGGTCAAAGCTATAAAAAAGAAATTACAATACAATTAATATAGATATCTTCCGGGCAACCACTATAAGAAAAATGTTTTGCAATGAGAGGGACCGTAATTAAAACAATTATTTTTAAATGTACACACACCCACACCCACGCCCACGCACATGCATAAGCACACACACACACACACACGCACGCACGCACGCACGCACGCACGCACGCACGCACGCACGCACGCACGCACGCACGCACGCACGCACGCACGCACGCACACACGCTCGCACGCACGCACGC
>JAFELO010000653.1:463689-478910 GCA_017140195.1 Eumaeus atala | reverse complement strand
TAAACGTACAGCCTCGCAAATACATTTTTAACCTCATTAGAACCAGAAAAAAATCCACCGAATAATTGGAACTCTCGTGAAATGAATACTCTATAAGTATTTGACTAAGTAGTACTTCACTTACATAAAAACTTAGAATAACTAGAGCTACTGTATTATGATGAGATTAAAATAAAATATTATTTTAAAATAATACAGTGTTAAATTTCAACAATCTCTTTTTTTAGTACATAGTGTTTGCTAAAATGTAACGCACCACATGAAAAAAACACATTTGCAGACAAAGCGGCGTAGATTAAGTGACGTAAGGTCATATAGACCTTGGGGTAAAATAAATTTAAAACAAACATTTCAATAGCTTATCCCATAAAAAGTTACCGTAATACATACATACCAATGAAAATGTAAAGAGGCTTCATCGAAAAAAGATAAAATCACGTAACATAAATGTATGAAAATTTAATAACGGATACAGCGAGAAGTTTATGTTGAAGGAATTTTTATGTACAGCGGGGAGTGGTTTTGCTTTTTCTTCTTTACACCGAGCGTCGATACTATATGGAAAAATGTTGAATTAGATATCGGATTTTTATAGCATCGGTGACTCAACAATCGTAGTCGTTTGGTGACTACTGATACCCATTACCATCCGCATGCACCTATGTTGCCACCGGCTACTCCATTTTCCGCCGGCTACTCACAAAACAAAATAAAAAGTCATTATAAAAAAAAGAAGTAATATTGGAATAAAAATATGAGTAGGTTTTAGCAAAGAGATTTAACAAGTCTGTGTTGCAGTCGTACCACACAAGACCGTAGACGTTGGCAACTGTTCTGTCGGTTTTATACAACTCCGTCCGTGTCAACCAGGTGGGCAAATAGTGACTTTCGAAGAACACACTCACCACAATCTGTAGATGTATTGAATGCATCTTTAAAAAATACTATCGGAACAATGACAGCCTTTGATATCGGTACTGCATTCGCCAGTAGTTATTCATTTAGTTTATATATAACTTCTAACCCTTTATTTTTTACCGGAGTACTTTTTTCTGCTTGTCATTTCAGTTTCTATCTACGAATGTCGAAAGACCACGAACATACTTACTAACCTGCCCAGCGTGTAACGTACCAATATTTATAACAAACATTTATAATTTCTAAGTAATTATAATATTTTAATTTAAAAAAAAAACATTTATAATTTGTATCGCCTCTTAGGTGTAACGATACGGTGTCGCCTGTTAAGACCGTTAGCCAGGTCGGGCAACTATCATTAAAAGTTTTTCGGATTATTCTGGGCGTAGATTACATTGTCCGAGATTAGAATGTGTCCGAAGTGGCCATTGGCTTGCCAACTAGGACATCATGGGCCTCAGTACCTTTTTTTATTGTTGAGGCGGGGAAACGCATTTACGCGACTTCACTGGCCCTGGATGAAGTCCAGTGATGTGTGGGACTAGCGGCACATGATAGTGCCGAATACGCACAAAAACCACCGCGAGTGCCATCAGTGCCGACCTTGGTGAGGTGGCCTGGAACAACAAATCAGGGCATCTCGACGGCTAGTGAAGCCCCCAAGGGATTGGGTCGACCTCCACAGAAGGGGCTGCCCCGAGCTACAGGACAGCCCCACCGACCCTGGGATAGCGCAATGGGGTGAGGTTCCCATCGTCGCCGCTTGCCCCGTGCCCAAAAGCGCCTCCTCCTGTTGCTCTTTGGTTTCCTCTTCTTATAAGAGGGGTACCGAGAGCGCTTCCTCCTCCTGATCTTTAGCCCCCTCTTCTCATAGGAGGAGTGCAAAGATCCCCTCGGTTCAATTGCCTTCGCCTGTACTAGCACACATCTGCCTACCTCTTTGGCGATAATAGGCGTGAAGGTATTTTTTTTCTAAGTATTTTCCTACCTTAAACTTCACTAATAAAATTATTAATATTAGATAAATACTGAATAATAATTTAAACGAAATACATCCCATCCAGTCAATATTTTATATATTGATTGGATGGGATGGGATCAATATTTAATATTTTAACATTTTATGCAAAGCACTACTTTAGAAACTACTTTCAGTTTGTCCTTTTGTCCGGGCTGATTTCGGAAACTGCAGAGCTGCCTATTGTGAAATTTTGGACACATACTTAAAATATAGGCTTTATTTAATTCCAATTGTAATATTTTATAGCCAGAAAAACATGGTGTGGTCAGCTATTATAAAAAAACACTTAACAAAAGAAAACAAGATTCTTTTACATCAACCTGTAGATATAATGCCTACATCCCCTACATGAAAGGCGTTCTAAAAATATGCCGGTCAATGGTTCATTGGCCGTAATAGTTGAAGGTGTGCCCCTCGCGGATGCTGGATCAATATAGCTTGTCTGAGGTACTAGGGATGTGCCGCTTCATATCCCGTCCATGTATCGATAAAAGGCGCAGTTTACTTGTTAAAAGTAGATCGGTTATATTTTTAAATATTTTAAGTTTAATGTTTGAAGTTAGTAACTTTTTTAAGGCCAGACAGAACAGATACTTTTAATAATCTCTATTTTGGTTTTTTTTTTTTATATAATTTTATTATAAATACTTAGTAACTAAAAATAATGTTAGACTTTGAAATAATGATTACTGAAAATACTCTGACATAATTCAAATTTATCAAACAACATATACTATACGTAACGTACGTAACGTTTATTCTCTAAGGACAGAAGGCTTCTTCATGAAAAACAATAACACAGTACGTATATTAAAAAAATGCGTGATAAAATGTTGCAAATTGTTTTTAGTTCTGTGATAAAAAGGACACCACTAGAGATGTAATTATATTAGTTCTCTGCGTAAACTATGGAGTGATGAGGTGTAAGTGTTTCAGATCTTTTTTTATATGTTTCCACCTTCATGTAGTGTTGAGAGCAAAGGCTGAAAAGATGAAACAGATGATCCTTTTTTTTGGCATAGTAGTTCGACAATGCCTAAAGTTTTGCACAATGCTAGTGGTTAGTATGACTGTGGATTCAAATCTTCAAAAAAAATTGATTTCTAACTTTCTTCATGATTCAGTTGATACAAGTATACTACAGGGTCGTTTGTAGCAAGGTTGCTAAAGGGATCTGATGTGTACACTATTAATAGTTTTAGTTTCAAATTGTTTGCTTATGAAACTTATAACTGTTTCGAAAATAAAACACATATGATAACAGTTAGCATCAGCCTGAAATGTTCAAGTCATATTTATTATTGAAACAACTTAAACTATTATTTCAAGTTATAAAATATTATAGTGATATAATGGTCATAAATCAAAAACAAAGAAACAAAAGAATAAAGATATAGCATGAGAGTAAATGTGTATCAAAATTCGACGTTCCTTAAAGGTCTATATTTTAAGAAAAACTTCTTTCGTATTGTAATATAATAAAATTACTTATAAGCGTCTGAGTGACTAACATCAAACCTGTAGGTAACAATTATAACCGCCCTCAATTTTCAACCTATTAACTAAGATGATGAATTTCCCTGACGTTAAATTTTCCTAAACAAGATTTTCTTAGACCGAAATTTATGTTTTCAATCTCAACTTACGATCATGGACATTACAAATTTAAGGTCCATTAGATCCTGCAATTAGCAGTTACCCGCATGTAAGACAGTTTGTTGGGTTAATTTAAATTATTTACTGATGAGTAACTAGTAAAATAGGATTAATATTTGTTCCTATGTGTTTTTATATCTTTTTTATTTTTAACCGACTCATCATATCATTCCGCTTTTCTGGGACCCTTGCTAAGTACTTATAGTACTTACACAATTAGTTGAATATGTAAAACTTATTGTACCTAGTTACCATTTGTGTAAAATAAACGTTTACGTTAAATATTTTCACGTTTAGTTGACATTAAAATAAATCGACATAATATAGCAAATAAAAATTTTAATATGATATCTACAATTCTGAGTAACCTCCAGTAATATCATATTCTAGCGTTTAACGGTTATGAGTTGCAAGAACTCAAGCAAGCTCTGCATAGCTCTAAAGCTTTGTCACCGGGGAAATTTATTTTGAATCTTGAAAATGTATATTGTAAGTTTTCGTTAGTCTAATTTACAGTTTCTCCATATTGTTATACTCGTATAAAATGGGACCACTATCGCCACTGTGAGTTAATTTTTACAATTAAATTTTTCCGTTTCTTACATTCGCGCTTTTAAACGACGTTTGGTGTATTATTATTAACATTTTTTGCCATAACTTTATTTTACGGTTCCAAGGTATGTTGTTGGACTTCTATGATTATATTAACTATCAGCAATACCAAATCATAGCTAATCTCTGTCAATAAACCCAAAGAATGGTGAGTTGGGAAGCAATTATATTGTTGGTAAGGTTCAATTATACATTTGAAATGTTGAATGTGCTTGCAATACAATATCCCACATAAAATCTTTTAGAAGATCCGTTTATTTTTAAATCATAACTTATTAGGGCTTAGTCAAATGTTACCCTTGAAAATATTATTTGAAGCTTCTATTTTAAAATATTATTTTAAATCAAAATTATACTGTAGACTTTGAGATAAAAAATAATCCATCGGTTACATCAGTGACGACAAGTGCTACAGCTAAGTATTAAAAGTAAGTCGTTTCTTATCAGTCCATTAACAATTAGAACGACAAGGAACGTACTCCTGTGAAATGGGTTGTGCTAATGAAATTTATTTCGTAACGACGTCCGATGTCCGCCATTACGTCACTTTACTTTAAAATTCACAATGACGGCGGAAAGTTTTACGCATTTTGTAAAAGATATTTCTGGTAATATGCAAAATATATATAAGTATTCATCGAAAGATTTAAGCATCCATCGTGTCAATATTAATTGAAGTACGATTAAACGAAAATGTTATCGACAGATATTTATATATATCGACAGACTTGGATATTTCATCCCACTGTTTTGTACTTTCTAATTTTACACGTCTACACCTTGAATAAGCACACACGCCCTTTTTTATAAAAGCCTACTACTTATCGAAATGATAACTTTAAACAAAAATAAGAACGCAATTCGATATACTGAAGACTTGTAGTTTCTTCATTGTATTATTGTTATTCAATTCAGTAACAACAACTATATTGAAACTACAGAAAACGCGTTTGTCGATATATTTCGCATCACTGATCTCCGCCCTTGTTGTATGCAAGCACATGTATGCTTGTGTGTATACAATAATCATGGGGGCTAACCCCTTACCCAGACTATCTGAGAGTGAACCACCATTAAAAGGAATGTCTGGATGCGTATTTCAATTTCGCAAATTTTTCCCGACAATAGTTTGATCACCTAAAGTTCGAACCTAAGTATAAAAAAGATTTAGCAACAAAATATCACCAAACAAAGACAATTTCAATTAACACCTGTGCCTGAGTTTATTTAATCATTTCTATGCATAATATAAATTTTATAGCAAAATCTATGAAAGTTAAGTAGGTAAATTCCGAAATCATTCCCATTGGTACTGCCATTTAAAATTAAGAGTATGTAGTAAGTGACACATGCACTGATATGATTTTATGGGGTTCAAGGTAATGAAATTTGAATAACGTACACAGTGTTAGTGTCGTTATTTGATGATATAGTCATATACATATATAGCATTTATAACTATCAGTCTATCAGTAAACCTCATAACGGATCAGGTACTGCGTTAATATCCTCCTGCCGGATCCAACTGTCCTGATGACGAACACTTAAGAGACTCCTTAAGAACGGACATGATTTTGAAATAAAGTGACGTAAGCGACATAACCGCAGTAACGAGTTATACCGGTGTAGAATTTACTGATTCCACCTATTTGTTTGTATTATTCGTCACAAATTGGTCCTTGATGAATGTACACCAAAAATCCTGCGAGTCTTAGAACAAAAATCGGTTAAGATTTAGTCTTAACCGATTTTTGTCAAATCTTGCATGACATTATATAAACTAAATAAATGTTATTTAAAAAATATGGTTGATTGTTTAATCGCATTCATTGTCAAAAATCTTTACCGAATAATACCTTGTTAATAAATTAAGTATGCTTAGTAAAAACTCATTCTAATGATATAATTCCTACTTTAGAGTCAGTTTTCCGACTTAAATACACTTTTTCAAATAGTTTTGTATCTATTAAATTTTCTTATTTTTGGGCTGGTGGATGTACTGCTATATTTTTGTGCCGTCATACCTTTTTGCAATTTTTATGTAAATGAAATATAATAAAGGAAGTCTGTCAAATAATCCAAAAAGACATGTCATTTAAATGCAATTAGGGTCGCATCTAAATCTCTTTCCTTGTAAATTCAAAAGCGATTTGAACATAATGTGTATTGTCATAGGGGGTCAAATGAAAATCAATCATTGGAAGTAAATTATTTTCTCCATTGTAATAAACGTTGCACCTTTTCTATGTCATCTGAAAAATGTGTTTTTCAAAAATGTTTACTTAATCAAATTTGATTTTGATTCAATGGTAATTTAACAAATTATTCCACGTCATAAATTAATGTTGTCGCCTAACCAATGCACACAAAAAAAAATTGATTCTATCAATTCTTTAAAGTTACAAGTATATTTAGGTATTGTATCTATGTGTTGAAATATTTAATCCACACTGTACACCGTCAGGTGTAATGGTGGGAACCACTTATAGTTAGACTAGCTGTTTGTTTTCAAACTTCACTACTTTAAAAAAGTGTATCTCATTTTTAACTTTGTAACAAATTTTACGTAACAATTGGGAAAGTTTGTCGATAATATTTTCTTTCAATTATGGAAGTGCAAAAGAAACGTAGCAATGAATTTGAAATAAAATAGAACTGTATGTCGTCAATTTCTTAAATCACCTCAGGTGAAATATGATTTTGAAGATATCTTGAGTACATATCTACTATAAGATATTCTAGATTGTCAAACACTTGTTTTCATTTTCTAAACTCTACTCCTTCCCACAAAATTATACGACATTTATCTAGAGAATCTCATATTTCTAATCTGGTGACTAATGAGCGATACCTATTAAGCAAACAATCCACTAATTATATTTATAGCCAAGATTGTGACTAAATTCTAAGACAACAATTTTATTTCATTTTTAAGAAAAGGCGAGAAATAAAATGAATAATGAGCATAATGGCTTGGAAAGAAAACATTTCATTACGTTGTACCTTTACCACGTGCGTCCCTAAGGTAATCGCATAATAATAATATTTGACATTTGCTTAGACGCCATTATGATTTCACCTTTCAAGTTGACATTAAAACAAAATGTCGGGTGCAAAGCGAAATGCTGTCCTAATGGTATATAAAAGATTATATGACTCCTCTTTTGTTAACTTTTTATTGGTAATTCATAACAATGATTTCGTATTTCTTACAAAATTTAAATATAATAAAATATATAATTAATTTCCTAGCTATACTTTTCAATACAATAAAACTACTTTTACGGATTTTATCGAGGTTTATTTAATTATTTATGTAGCCCGTCATTTCAGAAACTCTACAACAATCATGGTCACGGGTGGACATAATAAATGACGGGCTACATAAATAATTAAATAAACCGCGATAAAATCCGTAAAAGTAGTTTTATTGTAATTAAAATTTAGATGTGAAATATCTTTAAGCACCCAGCGATTTTATAGTCTCGCATAATATTTATTTACTAATTGATAGTATGTTTGCCTTTAATAGAAAATCGTTCTAAAAGCTATAGAAGTTACAAAAAATATTTTAAGTTTAAAATATTTTACATAGTTAAAAATTACTAAGTGCGGTACTGGCATCCCTATTAGGTTCGCTGTAAATAAATTTTACTCGCAATTTAAGCTATCCGTCGCTAGATGGCGCTGCTCACAATTTCGGCGAGCCAACTATTTCACTGCATAGTTCGGGAGCCGGGTAAACTTTGAATTTATGCGGAAATATGGGACGATAGACATTTCGACGTGGAAGTTCAAAAGTAACTTTAGTATTGGGGACGCGAGATTAAACTTGCTGCTCATTGTCTTGAAAAGCCGCGGATTTTGGTTGGTTGCAATGGTAAAAACATTATAATATACATAATAACTGGAATAGACAATAATTGTGCCCTACAAAACATTTGTATAGGGTTCACCAAAGGCAAAGGTTTTTTTTTCCTATTAATTAAGTATAGTATTTACTTAGTGAAATTGAGCAGCATTAATCAGGTTAGGTGTGCGCTGAATGGTGTAACCTGATTTTTTAAAACACTGGTGAAACGATTATATTATACATATAGTTATGCGCTTATCGCGTCGCCGCACTGATATGCCTCATCAGGTAAAAAACCTATCAAAACAACGACGGGCATAGCTTCAGTTCCTTATATATCAGTAACAGGGCATTTACTATTGTATTCGCACCAAGATCTTTCTAAACAGAAAGAATCAGACCAAGATTTAAACAGAACTTTCTAAACAGAACAGAATAAGCACACACTATACCGCAGAACAATCGAAGTATAGTCGATAAACAACAAAAGTACACCTTCACGCGAGTAGCCTGATGAGGCAAAGAGAATAGAGCGCCACATGTCACGATCCTTACATATCTGCCTTGCCTCCTCCACAGTCATCACCCTCTTCATACAGAGACACCGGTTGCGAATATCTTGGCACCACCTTCCGACAGTACCCGATCAATCTGATCATGGTATGTCACCGAAACAGTGGAATGGAATCAGGTTCCCGGCGCGATCACTTGCTGCAACTGAACTTTTGATCTTCTCTTCTGATAGGAGAATAAAACCGTTTAACAGTGATAAATTGTATTTACCCCAGGCGCTGAAACGCTCAGTGTAGTGGCCACCGTGTTTTCTATTTCGGGAAATTATGTGAGTGAGTGAGAGAGAGTGAGTACATCGCCGGTAGTGCCGGACTCTTTCGGCTACAATGCAGCATGATAACCTCTTACTAAGACGTATGATAGGGATTTCTAGTTACCTCTAGAGGTATTCATGAAAAGCTAAAACTTATGTTTTCAAATTCATACAGGTCGCCAGTGTATTTCAAGCGGGCGTATATTAAATATGCATAGCTTACTTTTATTGTTCGTTTAAAAACTAATTTTTAATCGTTATCTGTATACACGCCGCCATATTGATGTGCAATAATGACATTTACACACGTCAAATGTCAGATATCCGCCGGGGCTCGCTATCGAGCGCCAATCTATTTGGGAATTAATCTACCGTAAAAGCTTTGAGTGTAATTTCATTGAATATAATGATTTTTTTTTCATTCGGTCCTTACACGTTCGTGAATCGTTTATAAAATTGCGATGAATATCTTGTTACTGATTTTATGTATTACGATAGAGTTTTGTAAGTTACTAACTTCCCCCGCGAACACACTTATCTTATACCTACACAAAATGATACTTACTCGTAAACCATGTACATGAAACGTTCTATCTATTGGTAAAACCGCATGGAAATCCATTCTGCAGATTATGAGAAAACACACCTCATACTATAATTAAAACAATTTACATTATCTTCATAATATCTTTAAAGATTCAAAGACTACAAAGTGAAACGTCACTAATATCTATTATTTCTGTGCAAAAATATTTGCATCTTTCGGATACGACATTTCGCATTTAACGTACGAGTGATATTAGTAACACTGATACAACCACTATACCATAGCAAAGACAACGTGCTAGACCTGGTCCCAGGGCATTGAGCGCAACTGCCACAAAGAGTAGAACCATGTGAAAAATCTAGTCCTTGTTAAGTGTAGAGAAACAAGCGATTTTCTATCATTCGCCCGCACAAGCATCAAGTACGTGCAGTATTAATCGTCATATAACAACAAAAACAACAGTCTCCTCAATCCTTTCTCTCTCCTGATGGGACAGGCAGAGAGAAAGGATTACCGGATATCACAATCCCTACATACCTCCCACCACACCCTTGTGTTGCGAAGACTCTTGACACCGCCTACGGACAGTACACGACCAGTCTGCTCACGGCACGACAGTCTTGGTCTTCCCCGGTACCTACATCCTTCATCATTCGCATTATAATATAACACAAATATATAAATGTAATAAATTAATCAAGTCTATACTGTCATATGAAAATATGATACAAAGAGGGAGCTCTAGAATATACACATGTACGTCTCATGTCTCGTGCCACGAGAAAATCCACTGCCATTGGATGCGGACATTGTGACTAAGAGGCCCGTGAATCGTGATGTTTGTGCATAGTGCAATATATCATAACACACTTTTTTTTTACTAATCATCATTATCATTATTATTCCCTATCGGTCCACTGCTGAACAAAGGCCTCTCTCAATGAATGCCAAATCGACCGATCTCCTGCTACTCGCATCCATCCCGGACCGGCTACTACAGAGATCGTCTTCCCACCCGGGGAAAGATCGACCAAACCTTCGTTTTACCAAACGCGGCCTCCGCCCCAGAAACTCACTGGCCCATCTGCCATCTGTTCTTCTGAGTGTGTGACCAGCCCATTGCCATTCCAGCGATTTCTATATAGTTATCTTTATTTCGTGTACCTGTGCCGACGTACCTGTACGTGTTTCGTATGTCTATTTAGTAAGAGTTAGTGCCATGCTGTATAGGAAGAGGTAGTGCCATGCATGGTGCATGACACTTACATCCTCCTATGCAAAGAAATTGGGCCAGCACGACCGGGGAGGTGTAGCGGCATTGTAATTGTGTGGATGTTTATGGGCGTCGGTAGTAGTAAATGGCTCTGATTTCTCGTTTGCTTACCTATTATATGAAAAAAAACCTGGTATATATGTTACGTCGTAAATACATAGGTTTAAGAGTTCATTACTAGCGACATCTACTTTGACATCGCTAACGTTTTCAGTAGAGTTTAAGTTTTAAAGTCTGAAATGTTATTATTATAAGTTTAAAAAAAATTAAAAAATAGAACCAGAGACGTAATAACGGACGGCAATAAAAACGCTAGTTCTGTTTTGTTATGACGAGTACTATTTAGTCGAGAGAAAATTTTCGTACAACTTTCAACAAGTCCACTTCTGAAAACATTTAAAGCTGCCTGTAACCTAAAAAATAAAATGTCCAATTAAAAACTTTGCTCAATATCTGTCCCCTTCTTTTCTCTGTCCAAGTCGAATGAAAAAAGACGGAAATAATTCCAGGTAACCTAAAATAGTGAAAAAGTTTTCAATGAAACTTGGATACCGCTCTCAGATTAAAAATGGCGGACTATTCTAATTGACAAACTCGGGATAATTGGCCGGTATTTCTCAACAAATATACACCTTTCAATCGAGCAACGAAATCAACTTATATTTTAACAAAAACTTTGAAGCATTACTTATACAATAAAATGTATACTTATATTATGAAACCTGTAATATTTCATGGCAATTTAAATTTTCCTGTCTTTATCTTCTACCTTAACACAATAAATTTACACATGCACATAACACCTAACCTTTTTTTTTTTTTGATGTGGGGTAACGCATTTACGCGCCTTCCCCGACCTTGGGTGGGGTCCAGTGGTGTGTGGGACTCGCGGCACATGATAGTGCCGAATACCCACAAACACCACCGCGAGTGCCGTCAGAGCCACCCTTGGTGTGTGTGTGGTGTGCTCCGGAACAAAATCATCAGGGCACCTCGACGACTAGTCAGCCCTCTAAGGGACCAACTCCGCCTCCACAGATGGGGTTGCCCAGCACTACAGGACAACCCCGCCGACTTTGGGACAGTACAACAGGGTGAGGTTCCCATCCTCGCCATGTCCCGTGCGCAAAAGCGACACCTCCTGTTGCTCTTAGGTCCCCTCTTCTTATAAGATGGATACTGAGAGCGATTCCTCGTCCTGATATTTAACCCCCACTTCTTATAAGAGGGGTGCAAATATCCCCCTCGTTTCAATTGGCTTCGCCTGGGTTCACCCCAGGCTATTATGCCCCACCGCCACGACAAGGCTGGAACAATAGTGGGGACACCTAACACTTAAACTTAACACAACCTATCTTAACACAATAAAGTTATTTTCAACTTTTTTATATTTATAAATATTTCATATATTAATACAAACATATTAATTATTAACAATCCGCCCCGACTTCGCCAGGGATTAACGCTTATCATAGCAAGTTATACACCGAACCTTTCTTGGGAGAGCAATCTCTATCCATTAGTGAAAACCGCATGAAAATCTGTTAGTATATTTGGAGAAAATCGATCACATACAGACATACAGCTATTGAGGACATTGTTTTATAATATTAATGAGAGTTGCCATGATCAATCTGCTGGGCCTATCAAACCCAAATCTGTTACAAGGTTAAACTTCGTTATTGCATTCCTTTTTTTAGTTATTTTAGGGTGGAAAACCATCTATAAAATAACATCCCAGGACCTTCCTAAAAAGCCAAAACTCTACTATTTATGTGCTTTCTTCTTACTAGGTACAATTTATATTAACATCGGATATAGGATCATTTTAATTACATTTAGTTATTTTCGTCATTCAAAAAAGAATTTATACATAACATATAGATTATGTAACTTTGATACTTGTGTTTCCTAATTTCGAAATATCAATATAGAAATGTGTAAACATATAGTCCATTGTCTTCGCTGAACGATTAGTGTTTAAAGGAACGAATGATGTTACCATGGCGACCACCCACGAGTGAATCCCGTTTACTGGCGGATTTTTTATAAATCCCACGATAATCCCGTAGTCCGTCCGATATAATCCGATTTGGGTTTTTTAATCTGTACAGTTTTTCGCATTATATTGTGCGAAGAACTGGTTTTTCCTTGCCAATGATTAACAATTTTAGCTACCAGAGCCGATGGGAATTGAATTTTTTATTCGTGCAATTCATGGCACGGAAATTTTTTAGTTTAATTTAACATCTGCATTACAATTGTGTACACGTAGCATACTTATTTACATATTCCATGACTGTCCCATTTATCAATATACATTTTCTAGTAGTTGACAAACTACGGACTACATGTATTACTTATGCGTATCTTTTACTGGCATCACCACGCGGTTTCACCAACGTAACTGTGGTACCATTAGTTATAGCGTTATGCAACATATACAGACTATAGCCATAGTCTTCCTTGATAAAAGGACTATCCAGCACAAATATTATATTTCAATTCATAGCAGTAGTTCCCGAGATTAGCGCATTCAAACAAACAAACGTACTCTTTGACTTTGTTATTAGTGTAGATAATACTTATGTAATTATTTAATCATATCTCATTTACTTTAGATACTCTGAAGCATCCATAAACCGAGGCAGCAATGTAAAAAACAGACCTTGCAATTTGAAACCGCTATCCTATATCAAGTGCCCTTACATTTGGGAAAATAAGCTGAAATACCACATCAAAGCGACATTGAGATGCGCACCAGTTTAAGGCGGATATAACTGGTTATTTCCGGATTTGACTGGCCGCTACCGGTTTTAAATGTTGCTCACTATAGAGATAACGCATTCGCGTCCACTTTTATATTTTCTACTACATACCTCTTTTGGTAATTACATATTTTAAGGGTTTGGTTTTTATTATTTTTGTAGACTACGAGTAAATTGAAAGTTACTTTTTTCGACGTTCAAATATAATAATTGTATTAGCAACTATTACTATACAATCTTTTGAACGCAACAAAATTTATCTGGCTCGTTTTCAAGTAATAAGAACTTAAGAAAAATAAACAAAAATTAATAAGTTACTCAAAGTCTTTTTTTGCTTTTTTTCAGAAAGCTGCGAGACACTATGCAATGAGAAAGTAATAAGGTAAGTTTAGCATAAGAATATCTTTATAGCATGTTTTAATTTCGGCTTTAAAAGAATAGTTGCTGTATCATTACTTTAGATTGAGATACCACAAATCTGGCTAGATCAGCAGGATCTGTATTGATGGTAATTCAGGGTTGAACAAAAATGTTTTTTGTTTCGGAAATGGATTTATGCTGTGAAAGCAAAGAGAAGCAGTGCAACCCTGCTAGTGGAATTTGTCCAACTGCGAAACTGTATACACTTCTGACAAGGTATATTAATGTATAAAATTATGTATATTAATTTTACTGGATTTATAGGGTTATCTAACTTAAAAGGATAAAACATATCCTTATAGGATCACTTTGTTTTCCGCCTGTCTGTACGTCAGAATTTAAAAGTTCGTCGTAACCTTTTTAGTACCTAAGGTGATAAGAATCATTAAATGGAATAAAATAAGCCGTGAGAATTTCTGAGTATCCCTTAGCATAGGTATCTTTCTGTCACGCACAAACTATAATGTATTTACTATAAACAAGCGGTACCCCCCACGGTTTCTCTGTTTTACTTCTTTTTCCGGAGGAAAATTTTGTTACTCTAAATGAAAATCTATATATCGTTCAGTAGTTTTTACATGAAGAAATGACAAACATACATACTAACATTCACATTTTTAGTATTTGTAGTATTTACTATTTAATATATTCTTCGCGTGTTTATGTGCTATAATAGCCTGATTAACAAGTTAAATTTGAAATTGAGAAAAAAATGGACTTTGAGAATATCTTTAAGCTTGGTTTGTGTCTGAATAATTTATATTCAATGTTATGTTCGTATTTTGTCCAGTCATCAGATCAGTCGCCCTTGCGATTCCCATGGGACTAATGTGTTATATCATTTTATGCTGTACTAGCGATCCGCCACGGCTGCGCCTGTGTATAACAGTAGCCTGTGAATAACCTCAAGAAATTAAACACTACAATCTATCTCGGGAGTCGCTCTCTCACGGGTGAAGACTGCATGAAAATCCTTTCTGTAGATGTTGAAAAATGTATCACGTACTGACAGACAATTTGTTGGGAATTTCAATTATTTACATTTTTATGTACTTTCTATTTCTTACTAGGTACATTAAGAATACATCAAATCATACTAGTTCTATTCTAGAATGATAGAGAGCGTTAGTGTATTTATGTTTTGTCAATGTCATAAATAATTACACTTTGTTATAAAGACCACGCATATCTGTCAGAGATGTATAAGGCCGTCGTCATCTTGAAATAGCACAGAAAACACTAAATAATATTATATACTGTAGCATTGCCTTTATAATAAAAATAAAGTGATAACTTTGAATAAGACATTTCAGACGTTGGCTTGTAA
>JAFELO010000653.1:420659-450899 GCA_017140195.1 Eumaeus atala | reverse complement strand
ATATGTTAATGAGTAATATGAAATTAGTACTATGCTATTTGTCAAAGTACTCGGTTTAGTTTATTGAAACAGATTGGTCCTTTAATTAAAATTTCCCGTATGCAGTAGATAGGTACTGAATACTGAGTACTGAGTAGTAGGTAATGAAAAGTGATTGTGTTCAGTATATAATGAATGGATCATTGGAGGGGAAGAGGAAAGGAGGGCAGCGCATGTATACGAAAACAATTATCCTGATTTCCATGAGCCCCTATACTATAAAAAATGTATGTTCTTAAATATTTCTTCAATATGACACTGTACAATCCAGCTAGGATGACGTGCGTTATCCATTCATTCGCTGTATACCCTTAGTATTCCCTAAATATATTACTACATTAAAAGAGAGGGGATGATGATGACGACAGAGGTTATTTATCGATGATGTGGTGATGATGTCTTCTTATTACATTAGAATAATTGTAGCCATTGGAATATTGGCACAACATTTATGCATATTTCCTTTACTCCATCCTCCTAAGCCACACAAACATTCAAAGACCACACGAAAAGCGTACACCTGTAGTACGTTAGTTCGTCGTGAGTCGTGATTTTTTAAGAGATTAATATTTTTTTCCCGACCTGAACTTATGCTGTGGAAGCGAAGAAAAGCTCAATACTACTTCATCGGTTACCATGAGTGGTCGTTTGGCGACGACATAACAATATTGACGTTACTAAGATATATACAGAGCTTTGTGACGGATTTATTGAGCGCATGAGCGTGCTGACCCGATTCGGCATCAATACATCAATGAATGAGGTTATAGCAACAGGCATATATCATAAAACGAAGTCCCCAAAATCTGTCCCGTTTGCACGCGATCGATGTTCTCAAAATCCACAGAGTGGGTTTTCATTCGGTTCTCATCCTTGGATATAGCGTTTTAGGTGTAATCTGTTAAGATCCGGCCCCTTCTATTCACAGACGGGAGTCGAGGCAGATCGTCAGTTTTAATATTTAGTACGAAAGTAAGTTGTGACGTCATCCTATTAACAAAGCCACAAACATCTGGCACTGCACTGCACACGCTATTGGGACCCATCGATAGACATACTGGACTTTATCGGACCATTGCTGGACAAAAGCCTCTTTCAATTAACGCCAAGATGGCCGATATTCCGGTATTCGCATCCACCCCGGCCCAGCTACTGCAAGGAGATCGTCTTCCCACCTGGTGAAAGGTCGACCAACACTTCGTTTACCTAAAGGACTCCACTCCAAAACCTTAGTGGCCCACCACCGAGATGTGTGCGATATATATTATAACTGTACCTACCCCCAAACTATTTCCCTGCAATCTTGACCGTAACTTTCGTGAATTCCAAATATTTAGGATTATGGAGGATGGAAATACCAACCGGGACGGCGTGTAGGTTTGTTTATGGTGTTATTTCTGTAACTATTTTGGATGAATCTGTACGTAGCATAGAACAAAGTCCCCAAAAGCTGTCTATTAGAATATCGGCTTATAACCTCTGTTTATGCGGGTGTTCAGATGATGCATTTATAGTCCGTATATTGTGTGAGACAACAAAAAAGGCGGCATTTTATCTCAAAATCTACTGAATGTAATTTCGTGTGGTTTCCACTTGTAAATAGAGTGATTCCCATAGACATCTGAATTATAATCATGCAGATGCATTGCCCAACTTTCCTCCTCCACTCCAGCGGGTCACCGGCTACTCACGGACCGCACGAAACGCGAGACACACCACATGTCACTTTACGGCGGTGTCATCTGAGCGAGAGGTACTCCCCTGTCTTATCCCTTCCCGTTCCCCGGTGCAATGCAGCAAGGCATTCCCTCTGCCTGACATTATTTTTTAAACACTGCATGGGTTGCCAGTTATAACCAATATTTTTTGATAATGGATAGGGCGCAGGGCGTGCGTGCGGGTGTGGTGATTGTATCAGCCCTTATCGTTATATTAAGTGGTGTATGTGTCCACGGGTAATAGATTTAAGGGATGCAGGCGAAGGGCACTGGGGTAGTAGCAAAGTGAAGCAGTTCCGTAATCGCTAGTATACTTCGCTCAGGATAGACAACTATCTTATAAAATATGATGCCGCGTTTCGTGCAGTTTGTGAGTAGCCGCTGGCCCATTGGAGGGTAGGACGACAACGTGTCTCCATACATTATGTAGATGTTTAAAAGCGTCGGTTGTCATGAAAAGGGTTTCTCATTTGTCACCATGAAATATGTAGAACCGAATTACAACATCTGATCATATATAGCTCGTTGTTATAGGCAATGCCATCGCATTGTCTAGCCTTTATTGATTCCTGTATGTTCTTGATTCTTGCTAAATTTATCATTCTATGGGAGACATAGAATCATAAATTTAGCAAGAATCCTATATACTTTGATTGCAATGACTTAGATGTGTGCTTTTTCAATGCTCATAGATGGTGGACACCTTGGTATTCCAGGCAAAATTGCTTGATCCTTCCACGAGTTCCCGAGAAAAAGACCTTGACAGACGACAGACAGATAGTGTTCCTATAAGGTTTCCTTAATTTTTTTTCCGTTTGAAGTACGCAACCCCAACATCAATATTAGTATCCATATCTTTCTAATCCGAATAACCCAACACGTTATGATTACTCAATTAGATCTGTTCGATATATAACAATTGAAAGCAGTACTTAAGTCAATTGCGGCTACCACATGATCTAACCGCGATGGTAACCGCTACAAGCAACCAATAAATTACTAGCTGACCATATTATCTCAGTCAGGACATTTCTACTTGCTCATCGTCTTCGTAGATTGATCTACTTAGATGCTTGAGCAATGGAGGTTCGTTTTTCTGCTGACGTAAAGGGTAGCGCATTAAATCGGGGATCTCCGTCTGTGACGAACAGAATTTGATACAATACGTATGTTATACGTTCAGCAGTGACGTCAATAGCGCGTAATGATGAAATGAAGTATCCTGCCATACAAGACTGGCCGTATCAGGAAACGCGAGGGGAAGCAGGGTACAGTCCACAAGTTTCTTTGCGTCAACTTATCGCGTATGTGTTTCTGCACATGTGTGCATAAAACTAGATTTTTGTAAATGTGTACCTTCATTGTATGCGAGTTTGGGTGTTATACTTACATAAATATTTGTTCTGTTGCCACGCTCGGAAGATGGATCACCAGACCCAAAACTAAGGGCCTGCGTCCCTATTACCCTTCGTAGATCAAAATGGATACTTGTGTTTACTAGGGAACTACGGATTAAGAGATATGGCATGAAAATGTATTATCTTTTGCACACATTTCTATACAAAAGAAAGGAGAATTAGAAAAATTTAGTGCTTTAACAACTATCTAATAAATGTCTGTATGCCTGTAACTCTTAAGTCTACTCGATTAGAAGTCTATACTTGGATCAGAAGCATTTATATTAGATAACTGGAGATTATAGCTTTAGATTCATTCTATCTAATAAGTAGAAAACTTTCAATTTTACCGTTATATGATGAGTTTATTCTCAGGTTTGCAAGAACATTTTATTGAGAAAATTCTTCGCGCGCCGGAATACTTCGATTGTTTAACTTCAAAGTTAGAACGCCATCGATGAACAATGTCACTGAGCTTGCTACGTAGTAATAGAACGATGTTTGAATTTAAAAATAGAATGATCTCGAATCTTCCGAGTTTTGATTGAATATCGAATGAAATGTTTGATTGAAGAACCTTAGCCTTTTTCGTCTGAATGTTATTTCATATTTTATGGATATTTGTTAAATAACTGAATACATATTTTACATGGTAACACCTTAAGCTTTTATAACTCATGAGCAACTTTTTAAATAGTTCCTACTAAACATCAAAATTCATCTCAATTTTTGTCTGTCCAAACTAGTTGAGAAGAATTCGTGTTACGCTAAACATACACACAAACTAAGAACCATTGAGCCACCAAGTCGCCAACCCAAGCCTATGAATTGAGAAAATACTTTTTTAGAAACATTTGCGTCTCGAAAAAAAGACGGTATAGAGATGTAAAATAATATGCATCTCATTCTCACGCGGATAACTTTTCTGAACTTTCACTTGTAGCTTGTGATAATTGTGATAATTCACACACGCGGTTTATTTAAATGTATCAAGCAATTATTATATTTACTTTTAAAATATACAATATTACTATTATTTAAAATACAGAATAATTTGTAATACAAGTTAGAATCGCATCCTCATACAAACCTGGAATGGACCCCACATTCAATTACCCCATTGAATGCCCGCATTCGTTCCCAGGCCCCTTGCTATTGTCCCAAAATGGGCCCACGTGCGGGGCAGATGGCTGCTTGCGCAGGAGTTTATGTTTTTTGTACAGTTATTGTGACGATAGTGTGGGTAAAACGACGGAAATGTTTCGATTACAATATTTAAATCTCAGTTCCGTTATAAACGAATAGACTTCTAGGTAGAAAAATTTTATGATGGCTGAGAAATATTAAATAAATACATAATGTAAATAAATAAAATAATCTGACATAATAATAGTGTAAACCTATTTTTTTCCAGCAATTATTGGACAATAGTTGTACCTAAACAGCAGCAAATGTCTCATTTTTTAAATTTCCAGTCAGAATAATAAAGAGGAGAAAATAAAACAATATATAAAATAATTAGTTGGTATCGAAACAAATCAACAGAATCAATTGCCTACTACTTGACATTTATAATTACATTAAAAATAAGTACCTTAATTATTGAATAAACACAATTTTACATTCACGATCTAATTTCATAACTACGTCACCAAGAATATTAAAAAGTCGTTTCTAACATTCAGTGCAATTGAAAATGAATCTAACACGGAACATAAATTTAAAGCAGCCCGTAAAGATTTCGGCAAAAAGGGAATTCGTGTTAGTAAAAAGATCACCCTTTTGAAACGTAGCAATGCCGTAACGCAATTGTGTAATAAAATGTTATTTTTAGTACCGTCCATTAAAGTTAAGCATCGTGGACGCAGTAGTCGAGCATGCTCTCCGCCATCCTATTCGGATTGTCGACAGATGTAATTTCGCATCCGGGCACATGGACTCATATACCACGGAGACCTTGGAGCTGTTAAGTGATTTTGGACATGAATATTAATCCGCAGACGTTTAAATACACGTGGTACTTGTGATCTACCATGCTCAGAAGGGAAGTTTACCCAATCATGATATGACCTACCACGCTCAGAAAGGAGACTTGCCCAGCCATGACAGGTCCACGAGTTTCTCCTGCGTAAACACGCCGAGACAAACTTTGGGTATCACGTGAGTGATGCTTCCCCCATTAGAGAGGCAGGGGCGGTTCCCTGGGCCAAACAAAATAGAAATATATAGATTTTTTTATAGTATAGGGGGACAAACAAGAATCGGGGCCTTTCAAAGGCTACCGATGCCCATGAACATCAGCATGATAGCCCTCCTTTTCACGTCCCTTCTCCTCAATTGGCCACCGGTTACTCACAAACCGCACGAAACGCGACGACACCGTAGGTGTCACTTTATGTCAGTATCAAGTGAGCGAGAGTAACCTCCCCGGTCGTGCCGGTTCAATTCCGCTGCATGGGAGGATGTAACGTCATGCACCATGCACGGCACTACCTCTTCCCATGCAGCATGGCCCTACTATACTAGAAGATATCTTAAACATACACATCACTCCCAATTGCTGGAAAGAAAGGTCTGTCCAGGCCGCACCCACCGGAGCAGCTACTGCACGATTTTCTTCCTACCATTCACTAATGACAATCTCCGTGGTAAACGTAACGCCTATAAAAAAGTCTATTTGCCGTCCATTCTGCCGTCCATTCTCCTGGACAACCCGCCCTCGTTCTCACAATATACAGTCACTTATTCTATTTATGAGTCGTATAATGTAATATATAAAATTTGTACAAACGCACAGTGAGTGTTGTGAGCGCAGATAAGGCGGCCTTCATACGCTGATAACCCAATGTCTGATAACATAGGAGTACATTGTCAAATGATAGGCCCAACTCATTGATACTCGTTTCGTGGGGTGAACGAACATTTCAACTGGTTCTTTTGCTAGTGAGTGTACACTTTTTGTGGAAAATTGTGCTGGTAAGTGGATCTGTGATTGCTAATAGGGCTAGGCGTTTAGGGATTTGAGTCTCATCTCTCTCAATTAACGGCTTTATTTTTTGTTTCGATTTTTGTTGATTACGGAACTAGATTCATAGGGTTATAATATCGGTCCAAATATTTGAACTGTAAAGCAACAAATGTGCATTGACTTTTGAAGTTTGTACGTAAAAAAAGCCTATTCTCGTCGGATGAGCACTATATTGGGCTCTTCACTTCTTCCAGGTCCGGCTCAGGAAAAATAAGCACATATTTTTTCATAGCCCTCAATCCGTCAACCTTCAATAAACTCCAATATTTGTGACGACCACGCGAAGTGTCTTTACTAAAAACGGTAACGTGTTTAAGTTCCAAAGTGCAAAAACAATTTCTATTCCATACGAGTTAACGTGCAAAATGCTATTCTAACCACCTATCAGACAGGATATTCTGGACCTCATTTGTAATACATGTAGATTGAATTCCACGGCTATAATGAGAATTGTGTGAGGTGATACATTCATTGGATTGCTTACAATGTTGATGTATTCCTGATAACAGCTCCCCAGCTACATTGAGTAGTCTCCTCAGTGCTGCGTGCTATCCGCTCACTTCTGGTAACGCGTAATTTTAACATTACCGGACGTTTCATTCATCGTCATCTGCTTCAGCTCAGTGGTCGTTTTCCCGCAGGAAAAAATAAAATGAAGAATCTTAGTGGTTGTGGTCGGCTTTACAATGTTGTTAATATGTTAGCAAACCATAACTTCACCCGGAGCCGTAATAATTTTTAATTGCCTGCACAACCAGAATTCCTCACAGAGTATTGCAGGTTATTTCATTGACGGAACACTCTATAGAACGTATTACATGTGATCACGTACGATTATAGGAGGGGAGAAAGAGATGTCAGATGTGTTTTTATCTATGAACTACTAGCAGCGCTCCGCGCCCAGCGTTTTGCCTCCGCAACTCAAATAAGTAGCGTGGTAGTATATAGCCTATAGCCTTCCTCTATAAGTGGGCTATCAAACGCAAAAGGTTTTAGAAATCGGACCAATCGTTCCTGAGATTGGCGCGTTCAAAGACACGAACAAACTCTTCAGCTTTCTATATAAGTATAGACATCTTATGCTCACAGCGTCTCGCTGTTTCACTCGCAAAACGCACAGACACCGGTCCTTCTGGTCTTATCCTAGTTGTATAGAGCATTCTTCGATAAATAAAATAAAAAAAGAATAGAATAGAAATAGAAGAATTTATTTGTGCGAGTAATGCTACCACACAATGATAAAGAGAAAAAAAAAGAATACAATTAAAATTAAAAAGAAAGCTTTGAAATAAACAAATTACTTTTAGGCAGAAATATACCCCACAAAAAGGTATGACCACAGTGATTTTCTGGCCTACCTTATAGATTTTTCTTTTGTTCCAGCAGCGAAGAAAATACAAAATGATAAAATGAGTTATCTAACACTTTAAACATGTTATTAATATGACGGCTCCCGAGAGTGTAGAGCTTTCAACTAAGCTAAGAAGTCTTCCGCTTTATAATATTCGTCTACTAGCGATCAGCCCCTACTTCGCCCGTGAATAAATCATACACTTTCCTTCCCCGCGAATAGCTTTACACGTGAAAATCGCGTCAAAATCCGTTCAATGCGTTTTGATGAAACCTATCACAGACAGAAAGATTTTATATATTTCCCTTATAATATCTATAGATTATGTATTGCCTATCCCAGACGGAGTCACAGTATCGGCTATATGTTATATCCATCCACGCGGCTGTTTATTTTTTGCACAAAAACTAGTGTATAATGTATATTGTATACTCTAGCCGATCTGACCGTGAGTCAACTGGCATGTGTTAAAACTAAATAATGATATTTATAATATACACAGCAATTGCTGAGATCACCCGTCTTTGTAATACGTGCTATTAGTCTTGGCTTTTTTTGTATGGACCTACTACTGGTTGGCGGCACTATTGCTTCCGCCTCTACTTTTCATCGGACTAGCGAAGATTTTTGTGTCTTCTGGTTTAGGCTAGCGTAGAATTACACATCACCTACTTTTTGACGTGCAACGTCTTCAAGTCCATCACATACTATAAGGTGCTGACGTGTAACCGACACGTCTGAAAACTGGATGATAAATGGGCGATAAACCATTTTTGTCATCGGAATCTTTTAACGGCCGACGCCCATGAACATCCGCATAATTGCTATGCCGATGCACTGCCTCCCTCCCAAGGGGCCCCCGGCCGCACGAAATGCGATACCAAAGATGTCTCTTTAGGGCGATATCGTGTGAGCGAGTGGTACCTCCCCGGCCTTGCCGGCCCAAATCCGGTGCAATGCAGCATGGCACTTACCTCCTTCTAAATTGGTATCATGGCTTTACCTTAATGATAATAGCACAACTATAAGTCTAAAACATAATACCTAGGAGGATAAAGGAGTCTATCTCGAGGTTAGTTACCGACGAGGCTTCTAAATATTCTTACCACTTGAGATTAGTTTGGCGGTCGTGAACTAGAGAAGGGAGGGAGGAACTCCTGGAAAAGGTTTAGACATTACGCCTGTAAGTAAGATACACAACCCCGGCCATTCGATTCCGAGGTGGCTTTGGACTGGTTAGACTCTAGACCAGGAGTACGTACTTGAGTTCAATACATGGCACGCGCATTTTCCTATCTAAAATATTCTTGGACAGGGGTCCTTAGATTGTTTTTTGAAAGTGGTCCGTGACTACAATAAGTGAAATTCTGAACCTCTAAGATTTCAGAAAGTATGATGCAAGTTATCTTTCTTCACTTATCAGGAAATATAAATAAAATACTGTGAAAACTTTATTTTAAGTCCCGCTGAGCTGGATCCGTCAGTTTTTTCTCGGATTTCAGTTGGGACCGGATCAGTGGTTTCATTTTTTTTTCTGGAATTTTTGGGTTTGCCGTTTAAAAACACATTCGCATACCAAAATACCGCTATACGGAACGTTGTTTCCACTATTTAAATGACGTGTACACGACGTGGTAAAGGACTCCATCCTCAGTACTCTTTCATATGCCCCTGGATTTAATGTCTTTCCTATTTAGCGTTCGTCTGAATAGAATTACAATTGCAAATCCGTCTGTTCAGCGTAGCAATCACGAGGAAATTCAAATAGACTTTCAAAGGTATTTTTAGCATCTGTACGAATTTGCATGCGATGATTTTTGAATTTTGATGATACGTTGTTGTCGATAGACATTCTATCAATTTTATACAATCATTGATAATTCTCGTCAAAAATATTGGAACTCTTAATTTAGTCTTCCCGAATCGAAACTCTAGATTAATCCCTACAAGGTTTTTAAATGTGCTCTCTTCACTACTTAATTTAAAAAAAAATTAAATACTGTTACATAAATAATGAAATATCAATGAGGATTTGGTGGACCATTTACACGTGTCGGTTACAGAATTCTTTCGAGCAATGAGTCTTGCTTATCTAAAAAATGTGCTTATTCAACAACCCTAGTAAAACAGTATCGCATAAGATGTGCTGGCTAAGTGTAATTGAACTGCTTAGTCCTCGCGTCCGTGTTCTGAGAAACTGCAAGATAAGCACACATATAACTGTAAGACTATTTGTTACATGTCTAATGAGTCACGGAGTACTAACCAGTGTCATCTGTATATTAAGGGCCATTTTTTCCATGGCTCTTAGTATAGGTCAGCACCGAGTGACAACTACGCGGTCGCGTTGTGTGTGGTTTGTGGGAGGAGAGCCAGGCATTTTCAATTTACAAAATAACTGCAACTGTGAAAATCATTTTTAACGCTCTCTATAACTTATATTTATTTTATATATATTAAATGACTATCAGTCAGTGAAAGACAGGTTCAAAGTAAGCCAAAAGTACACGGGATAAATGTATGTAAAATACGTTAATTTTACTATTATTTCTTTAAAAACATCATCAGTACTAGTATATATCTAAACTCCTATGAACAATATAAAAATAATACAATGTATGTGTATGTTTGTTACCCTTTTACGCAGAAACTAAATACGAAATGAATTTGTATTAAATGAAAAAATGCCTTCGAAAACCGCGGGGCACAGCTAATTTGTTCATAAATTACTACGCTTAGTATGGATTGGCATTTGGCAATTAGTGGGTAAATTACATTAGTGACTCGCTCTCGTAAGGTTTAGGGATGGGTAAAATGTTGCTTAAAAGGTAACTCGTCAATATCGGGAATGTCCAATCGACATACTTAAAAGTGGAATTCAATGATTCAAGTGACGTAATACCCCGGTTATTTTCTTGTCATGAGAGACGCAATTCCTTTTTTAAATCTATTACAAAGTTTCAAGACGTAGTGTACGGTTCAAAGTTGCCAGCAACTCTATGCCACAAGCTACTTAGTTCATTACATAATCTACTTTGCAAAATACTATACCTTTGTAAAATGCCCAAATAACAATCCCTTTATCGCACTGAACCTCCATATGTCCAACAGCTTTCAGCAAGATCGATTTTACTACACGGGTGAGTGGAGAGTCGCACGACCGGTCTCCGGATTTGTTGAGTTCAGTCGTTGAGTGGCCGGTCCGGTTAAGGGGGGGTTTATCAATTTGTCGCAGATAAAGTTTGAGCTGAAAGACTAACACTACGCTGCATAGTGATAATAGCTTTAATGTACTCTTCGTGCCTTAATAATGGGCTCCATTATTAGTAATCGAGACTAACATTAAAAACGTAATTATGAATTTTAAATAAAATTTGATTAAAATAATGTAAGACTTGAGAATTGAGTTTTTTCAAGTCATCGAACGAAATTTATCGCATTCAATTTAAACAGTTAAATGACTCATTTTTCTCGACGTTTCGTTCACTTTTTCACCTC
Organism: Eumaeus atala; assembly: GCA_017140195.1. Taxonomy (NCBI): domain Eukaryota; kingdom Metazoa; phylum Arthropoda; class Insecta; order Lepidoptera; family Lycaenidae; genus Eumaeus; species Eumaeus atala. The sequence goes on along the minus strand of JAFELO010000653.1, from coordinate 439,868 downwards.
CTTATATTTGAATACTTTGGCGACTGTAGTCAAACGCAAAAACTAACAAGTTTAAAGGACATCGATATAATGTGTGTAAGTAATTTTATAATAATAAAACATATTTAGCGCCCTCTACAGACATGTCTAAAAGGTATACGCAGTCTTAACGCAGCTGCCGCACAACAATGACGTGCACAACAATGGATGTCTTTTATTTCTTCAACAATACCAGTAACGGTATTTCGGGAAGTGATTTTTTTTTTTCATTGTTTGCGCATTCGCAAGCGCGGAATAATGAGCATTATTATCGATCTGGTTCTGTTAATTAAGCGATTCTTGTTTAAATGGTATGAGTAGGAAATATTTAGGGGCAATCTTTAGTTACTTAACAAAATTCGTAGTCCATTGTGAATTTCCATGGGAATCGTTGAAAGCTTTCTCACCATTCCGGTTATGTTAAGATTTACAAGACATGGTTACCTCACGACTTGATTTATCCCCTACATCCAAATCATCGCGTATCTTCCTTATCAACCATTATTGGTCCACTGCTTGACGTAGACCATTTTCAATTAACTTTCAATGTAACTCTGGCTGATCCCTTGCTCCTATTCCGAACAGGCTAATGCACGTGTCTTCCAATCTGGTGAATGTTCGACAGTTACCTATTCTTTCCAACCGCTGCCTCCTCTCTATACGCCATATATTCTCCTGAGTGAAAGACTAGCCCATATGCATATGTGTGAACTAATCTTGCCATACATACACAATAGTGAATAATGAAACTGTTCCTTGGACTTTAATGAAATATTTAATGGTAGAAACTATTTTATAACATTTTTAAATCATTGTTGTAGGCTATTTCCGTCTGGGTATAAGTCATATCCGTTTAGTAGTTGCCTGATTGCATTACAATGAAACAAATTAATTAATTTTAATATGTATTTTATTGGAGTATAAGAATAGAAAATAATTGTAAATAAAGAGTAAGGATTTATCGTTTAGTTGACTGTTTCAGCTTTCGTCAATGTAAAATCTATTTCAAGGGAGGCAATTATTTTCAGGATAAAGTACTTTCTTTATTTCTAGATTTTAATATCTGTGTCATACTTCATACAAACCGGGTCGGTAATTTTTGCGTGAAAATGTAACAGACATCAATAGCCACTCTTATAACATTAGCAGAATTTTGAGAGTAGCTTCATCGAGATTTTTTTCGCCCGGGTTGCTGAAAACAGAATTGTTCGCCAAAGTTTCATTGCAATCGTGTGAACTCAGAAGCTGGAAAACTTAATATTTTTATTATTGCATCCGTAATAATTTAACGTTTCATAGCGCAGAACACTCGTAATATCTGGCTGAAGCAATGTAAACTATACGATTCACTACAGTAATTGGAGCCGCCTTTAGATCCATGAACTCGACCTATTTTTTTAACTTGAGCAAATATTTTACAAGATAATATTACCTACTTCATACAAGAATATTTATATCCTATTACATTCATATCCTTTATATTATGCTGTTTTCTTGCAATGGAGTCTATAAAACGTATGTCGACGAAAACGCCATGGCATATTATAGTATATGACTAAATTGATCTGAAGAAGAAAGATGTATAACAGAGTAATTGGCTGAGGAAAACTATAGTAGGTAATTATCCTGTTTTAGTTCATAGTATAAAGCTAATAATAACCTCCTAATCTGTAACTATATGTAGGCGTTAATTATAGGTATATTTAGTATATACAACAGTTATTGATTGAATAATAAATTAAATTTGCCTTATGAAAGGCCGATAATCACTTTAAACGTGCAAATAAGCTTAAATCTTAACGTGACGTATTTGTAGTGTTGCCATGCTAAATATTTTCTTTCAATTTTCCCTGAAAGTCCATTAGTATATTAAATATTGTCTTCTAGTGAATACTTTGTATCGATCCTTGAAGTAGAGTTGTCCATTATACAATCTAACCAAACAACAACATCGACCTCCTAGTAAATTTTGATTTTCTGATTGAGACTTGGAGAAACTGCACATACAAGGGCGTTGACTGACTGAATTGACTTGACTGAAGAAACTGAATAATTATAACTGTTTCACTTTACAACGTAATTCGTGAGAGATGTAAGTATTTAACTCAAGGTTTTACATTGGAATCACTTCAGTTCTCTATCCCCTTCACATTTCCTCTCATCGCGCTACGTAACGCGCTACATAAGTTCAATCGCGCACGTATATATTGGACACGAATAGCTCATAAAGATTCAATTGAATTGTTCATTTGTTCCGTTTTTGTTTAAAAATGACATCCCAAAGGGTAAGTGTACATGCCACAACTCGATCATGTCATTCCCGCCAAAACAAACGCGCGTTCCATTTCCAAATTATTTCAAATATGGCTGCCTGTAACGAGCCGAATGGACAAACAACAATTGACCCCAATTCGCGTGGCTAATGGCGCGCCGTCCGAGGACTTGTAGGGTTGAGGATTCGCATTGTTCCTTTTGATTTATAACATTACTATGGTGTATCTAATGAAACCTGGAATAATGTTCTTCCGTGATACTAGTTTAGTTGGTTACAAAAATAGCTTCAGATAACCAAATTATGCTGGTCTTACTTAAAAATTTAAACATTCAGTCCCAAACAATCGTATATACAAAAGGTTATAAGGGATGTTATTGTGAATCCTGGAGAAAGGAATAGCAGTAATGGAAATTGGTGATGGTAGACTGATTAGAATAGATACCTTTCCTTAGCAACAGTACTTTTCAAAGTGAAAATAGCCATGGATGATTCTGTATTCCTACTGTAGCATACTATATACGCAAATTTACATATAAATATGCAACAAACTCATGACATTACCAATTAATATACAACAAACTGCTTCAACTGACCTGAGCAGGGTATTGTATAGTTCCCCACCATGGTTCAAGGCTTGTTGTGGCGGTGGGGCTCAGTAGACACCTTGGGCGAAGCCAATTGAACCGAGGAGGTGGCGGCTCTTAGTACCCCTCCTATAAGAAGAGGGGACTAAGGAGCAGGAGGAGGTGCCGCTCTTTGTACCCCCTCTTATAAGAAGAGGGGACAAAAGAGCAAAAAGTGGCGGCACATTTGCGCACGGGGCAAGGGACGAGGATGGGAACCTCACCCCATTGCACTGCCCCAAAGTCGGTGGGGTTGTCCTGTGGTGCGGGACAACCCCATCTGTGGAGGTGACGTCGGTCTGATGATTTGTTGTTCCGGGGCACCTCATCAAAGACGGCACTGGTATCACTCGCGGTGGTTTTTGTGGGTATTCGGCACTATATAATGTGCTGCGAGCCCCACACACCACTGGACCCCACCCAGGGCCAGTGAAGGCGCGTAAATGCGTTTCCCCGCGTCAACAAAAAAAAAAGGGTATTGTATATTTAGTATATTTTTTGTGCTTTGTGAAAATTACCAAATTATTATTAAATAAAAGTGCTAACCCTATCACATAGTATAACTCGCCGTGACATTGATATTTTTCGACACGTTCCCGATGTGATGCGAAAGCTCGATTTACAAGATATTCTTTACAGCCGTTTGTACAGGCAACACTATTATATGGCTGCATTACACGTATGCATGTAGCCAAATAGGTATACCATAATAATATGATAAACCTAACCTAACCCTTTCCTCTATTTAACAATTTGTGTTGGTAGCTAAAATCATTGTTCAAATTACACGTTTTAATGATGCAGAGCCTGAAATACTCACGTTTCACATCGAATAGTCAAAGTAAAAAGAATGTAGTATGTCAAAGAGAAAATTTACAATACGTGCTTCGTCATGACTTGACTCGAGTCACCTCTCAGTCTATCTAAATGTATGGACTCCGCAAAAGAAAAGAGTCTTCATTTTAGAAAGGATGTTCACATAACATCTTCTGGCTCTGGAAAATTTGAAATAACAATTACGAGTGATGTATTTACACTTTTCTCTTTCTAAAATTCAAAGCATACTTTAGTAACCTTGAAATTTGTCAATATCAATAATATGCACGTTCGGTAGAAATGATAATAATAGACTCTTAACGATCACTTTTACTTTTCACTTCTCTAAAGTAGGACAGTAGTTAGTAATAATGGGAGTTTAGTCTACAATAAAACTTCTTTTTACGGATTTTATCGCCACGGATGGACCTGTCCTCCCGTGACCGTAGTCGTCACCCATGTTAGCTGTAAGGCTTGTGAAACGTCAGGCTTGTTAAATAATTAAATAAACCGCGATAAAATAAGTAAAAGTAGTTTTACTGTAATGAGTAACATTCGCGTAAACTTGAGACATCTTAATTTAGTCTAGTTGAAAATCCGATTTTATTCATAAACATATTTTTAACTAATATTAACTATAATTGAAGGAATATTTTCCTCATAATCTTTTAATTAAAAACAATGTTGAATACACAAAGTTAGGCCCATCTATAACGACCAGGATACGTCAATTGCATTTGTATTCTTGAGAGGAGTAGGTACTATTTAATACACATCTCTTGAAGAATACAAGCTCAGGAATACTATCCAAAAACATGTCTGATAATTGGCTACGATAAATTGTATTAGGTTCTTATCTATCGGTACACTATCGCGTCTGTCAAACGCAACGCAGTGATGCCAGTTGCCACAAACGATATAAATTATCGGGATTATGTTTTTGAAGTTGGATTTTTATCTTTGCGAATACTTTACGTGTATATTGTAGTTTTTGATGCGGAAATATTCTTTCTATCGAACCGTTAATGGTGAATACAGAAAATATTTTGTGAGAATTTATAAAAATATATCGGTACATTTTATCACACGCTGAACAGTTACATCATTGTGCCGTCCGCCGATTGACTGGATTTTTTTAAATAAAAAAATATGTAACGATTACGTTGTTTTACATACTGTATATTAATGGACTTTGGTGGGTAGCGGAAAAGGTAATGAAAGATAAAAGTTCATAAATAAAAAAAAGGTTACCAAAAAAAAAACTGTCAACCGGACACATTGGCAGCAAAAAAAAAATCTATATTTCAAAATTTCAAATATCGAACGGGAAGTGACGCCGATAAATGCGATAGGAAGCGCTGACCCCGCGGCGCGATAACAGTGGCACGGTATATTCGAAATTCAAATTGCGACACCCGCCATCTTTGTAAACATGGACGCTTTTTTTCCACTCTGAACGTCGACCCTTTTTATCTTGTGATTTCTTTGACATGTATCTTTATGAAAATTTGATTTTGGCACTGTTCGTACCAGACTGAATGTATTGCTTTACACGAATGTCTTTGTACAAAGACAACATTGTATAGCGAAATAATGTGAAATGAAAGTTCTATCGGTTTTACTTTTCCACTTTCTGCTAAATATGTACATACATTTCAGTCTTTTACATCTAATTTTCTATAATCAGTTACTTTAATGATTATAAACCGTCTCACAAAATCACTAGTTAGCTTAACTTTTTTCGTTTTAACTTTTTTCGTTGTGAAATTGCGTTATGACGTTAACGTTATGTATTCCACTGGTATTCGATACAATAAATTATATTCTACGCTGATGTCACATATAAATAAAACATAAGTTTTTCGAATCGATAAAATCTAGGACAAACTAATTCGAATGTATTATTCAGGTTACTGATTTCAAAGATGTTTGTGTTGATCGTGTCGTCTAAAATATGTATATCAGATCTTTAGTGTACAGGAATAAAACATGCAGCCATCCTGGGACACAGATGGAATATTTATGGATATCATAGACAAGATAAATACTTCATTGGAGCCGTATTGGGCCAATACAGCTGGAGAAGTACCTCTTGGTCACATTATACCATAAAGAACGTATCTATCTATACTGTCGCGTTTTTTGTAGGTTGTAAGGATCTGGATGGCTTATTGGGAGAATTGGATAGAGGGCAAAGCATCTGCTTAAATCTTTTCTGTGTGCATGTATACGGGGAATACCGTTTAAAAATATCACCAAAACCTAGACATATTGCGATTAAAGATTTGGTTTAAAAAAATTTCATTTAACATTTTTATATAAAATGCTTATTTTAGTTACATTTTATTATTTTAATTAAATAAATCGTTACCTACAATACTGTATGCACTCAATGATAAATATATTTATTATTTCGTATTTAGGTTAGAACTTCGATCTCTCGGCGGCGATCAATGGTTTATGTAGCTATGTAATTTACGTGTTTGTGTGTTAATAACGAAAACATACGGAATTATGATTTCTTGTAATAATTTCCACGTACGTTGATTATATGACTGCATTTTTCGAATTTATTTTATTGCTATATGCTGTGGAAAAACATTAGCTAAGCGCTGCGGCTTACGTGGTAGGATAGTCCTGTTGTGGTTGTCAATCACAAGGTAAGCAAAGTAAGGAAAAGAATGCACGTGGATCAACAATGATATCTCGATTTGGTCTTTTCAAAGGCTCATATGCCTGTCCTTATTTAAAAGAAAACACCACACGAATTACATCTCTGTATATCCGTTGCTACGACATGAAGTTTAAAGTTTACCGAAACTGCCACAAATACTATGGGCGGTCTTATGTAATGATCAATAGGGGTTACATTTGCTTTTTTTTTTTACAGATTTCTAGCCCTTACATTTCAATTCGCCTCGATTATGCTTCGCTTACTACAATTACAGTTTTGCTGCTAGTAAAATAAGCTAGCACAATAGTAAGAATTGTAAAAAATGTAAGTAGGTATTTATTATCAATCTATGGTAGCGCTAGATATCTTCAAACTGAAAAAAGCGACGTTAAAAATAATATGCACAATAATATTATTGGAACAGAATTATTTGAATGGACAATGAGCTTCTAAATATTTAAATTTTAATCTTAATATAGATATATCTATCTACCTATATTTAAGAACAAAATTTAAAATTATAGCTACATTATTCAATCAACAAGTCTCCCACTAGTCAAGTGGTTGGACCCGATCAAAGCCGCAATAGTCATTAGCTGAAAATATGGCGTCGATAGGGGAGTACGCATGCGTCAGTCACACGAGGCGGGAACGAGTGCGATTGGCTGCATCCTGCCGCAAATTGAACTCCGCGGACGTCCGTCGCACACGCGTTCCTATTTTAAAATTTCAAATTTGTATTTCGAATTGTTTTCAGTGTATGTGTTTGTGAGCTAGTGTTTTTTTTCTTTGCCGGTAAGATTATTATTAGTTTTCTTTTGTGTGGACTGTGGTGTGTGAGGTTGCCAGTATTTTTAGCTTTCAGTATTCACTATGTTATCTAATTTATGGTTTTCCTTAATAGTTTTAATTCTCGGAACGTGTGTGATTCATTTGTTTTAATATGTACTCTCGTTGACACTTCAATTAGTTAATATTTAACAAGCAGTGGATTTGAGTAACATGTATGATTAAACACATTATACTATGGTTTGTCAGTAATATTATTATAATGTTATTAGTATTAGATGCTAAGGATGTATGACTGTAGACTGAGGAAAGAATTTAGTATGAATAAATAAGGGAAAGGCCCAGAAATGGGTAGTAATTAAAATGTCCTAAGAAAGCTCGTTTACTTGGAGAAGTTATATGAGGTTAGATAAGACCTACGAATACAAAAAAGGCAGTTTCAGAAACGTATTAATATACTTATTATTTGTGGTTTCCGTCATTACTCACATTACGTGACTCAAGGACTGGAACACGCTATAATATCATGTTAAATTAAGGAAAAAAGTTTGAGTAACAGGAGATAGCCGTCTTGGTGTTCACTGACACTTGGCGCTTATGCAAGTCAACTAAGACATTCGTTGACTTGCATAAGCGCCATTCATTAAATACTGCATGGCCCATTGGGGGAAAGTGTAAAGGAGGGCAACGCATAGCCACAGTAACTATGTTGATGTTCATGGGCGTCGGTAGTCGTAAAGGAGCTCCAATTACACCTTTGTACTATACCATAAAAAAGCTTGGATAATTACATTTCTTTTTTTAACTCTTACTTAATTTATAAAGCAAATTGGCGTTTACAGTTTGGCGTTAGCCTACTACAGCTCTGTCATGTCACAAGTTGCTCGCCGGAAGTAACTAATAACATTAAAGGGAATGTTACTTCCATGCTCATATTAGTACTTTAGGGTGACAATTTTTAAGTGATGTCCTGTTTTTGTTTAATTTTATAACATCGAGTGCAAAGTTGTACCCTGATAAGCCTCACCCACAAACATAAGTAACGAAAATCCAATGCAAATTCGTTGAACTTCTTCACCCTGCCCCTGAATCGCGGCGGCATTGTTGTCACATCATTTCGGTGTTAATTACCTAACGGTTGAACAGTTCCGATTTGACTACAATGGCCGATTCCAGGACATAATAAATTGTCAAACTCTCTGTGACCCACTCATATATTTTGTACCTTCACTCGTTTATCAAGAGGAGAAGTAAGCAGACGAGTAGGGCAAGGCCAGCGGAAAAGCCATAGTCCCATTTCTATATAGCGACGAAATTGGTAGGGAATTAACTTTCACTTTAACTAGGTATTATGTAAAGCGATGTTCTCTTGATCGTATTTCGCTTACGGTGACCATCTCTGACTGCGCAGAATTATTATCGCACACAAGTGTATGGGGACACAAATGCACTCACTATTCCCTCATTCCCCTATTCTGATGTGTGGGTAATTCCACACTGACAGCATGTTCTCCGAGATACGGGGCTGTGGCACCACCAACTTCTGGACTTTGGACTTACAAACTTGAATAGATTCAATAACACTGTTTGATCGTGCGCGGGACACGAACCCAGGGCCTTTTGATTTGTAATTAAAAATTCTAACACTAGACGATGGTTATGTTTCCGTGGTTTGTGTGACGATAGTGGGGTAAAACTATCCGATGAAATATCTAGTGAAGTAATTACTAAGACGCACTATCCGCGTCCAGTAGCGGGCATAAAATCAATGTTTCTTTCACAGCACAAGCACTATCCAATATAAATATTTAGTGAAGTAACTCGCAAGTGAGCATAAAATCAATGTATCTTTTCACAGTACAATTATCATCCAATTCATATATTTAGAGAAATAATTGCCAAGCCACACTTTCCAATAGTGAGCATAAAGTCAACGTTTCTTTTCACAGTAAAATTACCATCCAATTCATATATTTAGTGAAGTAATTGTTGGCAATTGGCTTGGGCCAAACTTTCCAATAGTGAGCATAAAATCAATGTTTCTTTTCACGGTACAATTACTATCCAATTCATATATTTAGTGAAGTAATTGCCAAGCCACACTTTCCAATAGTGAGCATGAAACCAAAGTTTCTTTTCACAGCACAATTATTTTAATTGTTTAATTTCATCTTCATTTTGTGATTATATTTCTTACTCTTTCTCGCAAAAAGAAATAAACAAATTTGTATAAAAATTGGCACAGAAATAAATACATTCTGGAATTCATAACTTTATGTAAATTTAAATGTATAGTTTCCTTTGGCAAAGGTTTTATACGGATGAATCCACGTGGCTCAGCCAGTATAGTAATATAGAATATCATTACCTAGATGAAAACGGTTCGTTCAAACTTGAATTAAAATTGGAAGGATATGGGCTGAGAGATCGTGTTTCGCGCACTTCTGTTAACATAGAACTGGCTATAATAACATTACCCTACAAATTTACTAAGATAACAGGGGGGAATGACGTTCGAGGTTTATATTTTATCCATTTTGTGAAACTAGTTGCGAGAGGTTGTGCTGACCAGCACGACCGGGTAGATGCCTGTCGCTGACATGTCATCGGAACCATTTGAGTGAAATTTGGTCGTAATTAGCGTCATTAGATTTTTGCTGACTCTTCGCTACAAAGATCTGCCTAGCCTTTATTTTGTTTATTAAGAAAATGTTAGTACAATGATTTACACCGACTGTGTTTTAACTTAAAAAATAATTGTAAATATATATGTATCCAAGTACAATTTCACTTGCTATAAAATTAAGTCCTAAATGAAAATCACCCTATTTATCGTATACTCTTACCGAGGGCGTAAATTAATGTTTTTTAAATAGTTATTATTATGAACGACTAGGGCCAGGATGTCTTGGGCAATGATTTGGCTCTTGTTTCGCTATTTCTGGTAAAATAAAAAGAATAAAATAAATCTTTCCCATCTTTTCTATTCGGACCTAAACTTATGCTCTGGAAGCATAGAGAAGCCCACACAGCTTAGTCGGATTGGTATAAGTGCTTGTCGGTTGAAGAGACTAGATTTGGAATCGAAAAGGGGTCCGACCCCCACTCTCCTGTACATGTGTAGGAGTGATGCATCCCGATATGAAAATATTAATAATAGTTAATTTAACGAGGTACTATTATCATGACCAGAGAGACAGCGGGGTCCCTCATCCCCCGAATCTTGACGTCGAGGCCTCAGCGCTGACGTGAACGAGACGCGAACGAATGTCTCATGGTGATGATCATGACTGGGGTCCCATACCACCCTTCACCCTCAGACGGGCCTTCGCACTTGTATGAATGCTCCCAGCTGGGTACCGTGTACCATGTAGGACAGTGGCGTAGCAATAGGCAAGCCGGCAAAACGTCCCAGCTAGACGGGGGCCCAGACAGATAATAGTACGCGCAGGATAACTTGAGGGGCCCCATCCGATGAATTAGCTTGGGCCCTGAACGATATAATCACATCACTGTTGCAGGACGTAAAATACTAAAACTCCACGGACTCCCAGTGTTTGCTGAGGTTCCCCAAATCTATAAGCGGCAGGGCACTTCAACAGCCGATTTTTTTCACCTTACTTAACATGCCTCTCGTGCTTCGAAGTAAAAGCATCTGTTTCTCACTAGAACACAAATACTCGATTTACATGTCAGTTAATAAAATTCCATGCGTAAAACTGTCACTATTCATTACACCCAATGGCTGTATATCAATGTTTATTGAATTTTATTAATTCTCTTCATCATCTGAGATAATATTAATTACCACTACACGCAACAGAAATAATGCTAAAAGAATCGCATCCATTTTAATAACAAACAAAAAACAATACCCGCAAACCAAGCACAAAACTCCTCCATTAAGGACGGTAGAAAGGAAAAAAAAACAGCCCATTGTGCTACACACAAACAAAAATCCGAAACCGCGACACCAGACTGAAGAGTTTTGAATATGACGAGAGAAATTAATTTTTGTAGTCGACGTAAAAAAAAATGCGATGCTTTAAAAACCTCCGTATAATTACCGGGCCGCGTAAAAAGAAATGTAAATAGAGAGACGACAAAGAGATACTATCTCGAATGGCGGAGCCTTAATTAAAAACTCTAATTTGTGAAATGGGCACCGAAACAGCGCTTGACATTAAGGTCAATTTTATTCAACTATTATAATTTATTTAAAGTTCGCTACAATGTACATAATGCCTATATAGCGTTTATTTGTAACGGATATTACAATGATTTTGAGGAATTGTTATGCTTTGTAAAGTGAAGAGAATTGAAAAGCTTCGAGTAGTAAGAGATAAAAATGGAGTGTGCCGTGTCTATTCTATATCAGGCGTTATTCATATATATATGAGAGAGAGTATATCTGTAGGTGTACCCTCTAATAGTGGTAGTTATTGTAGTGTCTATCACGTAGATCATTTGCGCTGTAATAACCCTATGTCTGTCTGACCCTATCATTATATATATACCTTTGGGGAATATTATTTTGGTATATGATGACGCCACTACTAATAGGACCGGAGTTAAAACGGTGAAACCGTGGTGTATTACTAGTTACTAATAAAATATTCATACTATAGATTGAGGATTAAACATGAGTATCACGGCGTCCATCGTACAGGCGAAGGGTCAAAAGTGTTTGGACTCGGCGCGCTGATTCCTTCACAACGTATTCCTTCAGCAGTAAAACAAAGTCGTCATTAAGTCTACTCTGAATAATACCTTGATTATATAGATATAGCTGTTACATACGTATCATTCACAAGTACCTTTATAGTATTAGTAGTAAGAGGTAGTGCCATTCTGCATTGCAGTGGAATTGGGCCGACACGACCGGGGAGGTGCCTCTCGCTCACATGATACTGGCGTAAAGTGACATATTCGAATTCGCGTTTCATTCGCTTGTTTTTTATTGGAGGGAGGGGGAGGGGGGAGCAAAGCATCGGCATAGTAATTATGCTGATGTTCATGAGCGTCGGTCGTCGTTAGAAGGCTCCGATTCCCCGTTACAGCCAGTCACACAGTCGATATCGTCTTTGATGATGATGATGAATGTAAAAAGTGTATTGTATTGTACTGACTTTGCTAAAATATATTTTCACGTTCTCTTCAGAATTAGTTCAGTGTGAAATTGTGACTCCTTGTATTTTCGTAAATAAATGCATAATATAATCTTTTCTAAATTTTACATGGAGTCTTGAGAAGTTCAAAAACATAATTTGCTTGTTTTGTTTACAGATACGGGTTGCCAGTACTACCTGCATGAAAATGTTTCAATTCCACAAAGGTTAGTGTTTATTTTGGTTTTTTTAACATTATTGAGATATGCATCTCATTCTGACAAACTACTTGCTTCACTTGACTATAGTTTAGTAATCGGTAGTGCCATACTGCATTGCAACCGAATGTAACCTATATAGAGAAGTACCATTCATTCAAAAATTCCTGATCGAACTGATTAGATTTCTAGATTGTGTCTAGATGGCCTTACGGCATGATTGAATAAAGGTTTACACACACATTAATTATATCACTAAAGGTTTTCTAGTTAAGTCGTATATCTCCACTATGGGGGCCTGGGGTGATCCGAGAACCCTTGGGCGAAGCCAATTGAACCGAGGAGGTGGATGCTCTTTGTATCCCTTTTATAAGAAGAGGGGACTAAAGAGCAGAAGGAGGAGGCGCTCTTTTTACCCCTCTTAAAGGAAGAGGGGACATAAGAGAAGAAGGGGGTGCGCTATTGCGTACGGGGCAATGGGCGAGGATCGGAACCACAGTTCTAAAGTAGGTGGGGTTGTACTGTACTGCGGGACAACCCCATCTGTGGAGGTGGAGTAGTTCCCTTAGAGGGCTGACTAGCCGTCGAGGTGACGTGCCTTGTCGATTTGTTGTTCCGGGGCACCTCACCAAAGGCGACACTGATGGCACTCGCGGTGGTTTTTTATGGGTATTCGGCACTATCATGTGACGCGAGCCGCACACACCACTGGTACCCACCCAGGTCCAGTGAAGGCGCGTAAATGGGTTTAACCGTGTCAACAAAAAAAGGGTAGGTCGTATATCACAAAACTAAACGACTGCTCGTTTTTCCATATACCATGGAAAAAATATTGTTTACGTACGTTATCATTTAACAATATTTTTTCACCATCTCAAAGGGCCCAAGAAAATTTACTAGAAGTGTTTAAGTGTTAACGCGGTGAAAATAGCGCCAAAACAAGTGCAATTTAACTTAACCATAAAAAATGGGCGCAGATAATCACGCAATAAACCGCCAGGGGGCGACGGATCCAATTTAGCTGGTTTATTGGGCGAACGCTTATGTTTCCTGTAGGGGATTTTAGATCCGATGCCAATTAGGTGTGCCACTGTAGCGGGGTGTTTAAATATAGAATACGTCCACTGCTGGTAGAATGACGACACAACATATAATAAAAAGTATGAATATGGCATGGTAAGTGGCCAGTATGGAACATGCCACTGTTGACAAAAATATTGTGACGAAATATGTATGTGTGAGGCCGCGAGAGTCAAAATAACATGGTAGTGGAAGTTAGCCAAGCCACATAAGACCAGTCGTCATCACCACGGTACATCATGACTCAGTACCCCACTTTATTTGGAAAAATATACTATCACTGTAATAGGGCATAAATTGTCGGCAGGACGATGTCCGTGATTTCCTTATGCACATAACCGCATGTGTTCTATTGAGTATTTTAGCACAATGTTGGCATGCGCACAACCTACAATGCGTTTTCTTTTTATTGATCCCTTTATTTGGAATGCCGTGTATCTGCCAGTCGCAGGCATTACGTGTCCTCCTTTGTATCGAGATCATTGTTCGATGTATACAGGGGTACTTCATGGGGCTTTGTATGGCGTCTGGTAATAAATCACGATGGATGTAGTATATGCAGTTCTGCCTGATTGTTAGAGGGAGTCGACAGCCCGCGGCCACCATCATTTCATGATAAACTAACGAGTTCACGAGGTCTATACTTGGCATTACATCACTACATCTCTAGAATTGTGCGGATGTTTATGGGTGTCGGTATCTATTACAGAAAAGTTAGATGTCTTGTTTGGACAAAAAGTATGGGCATTGGTTGCACTTATCTTTATATTATGATCTTGAGACGCCTCCAGTAAAAAATGTCACGTTAAAACTAAATTTTAGGGGATTCGCATAGTCGACTGGACATAATTGGCTGGAAGCCGATGGATGGCACTCTGTGGGGGATGCCTGTGTCCAGCATTGGACGTCGTCCAACTGATGATGATGATGTTAGTGGACTTTATGATGTATCAGTCTTTGAAATTAGAAATAAGCCATTAGAGCTTACGTTTTCTTCTCCCTAGGACGGATTATCAGAAGGGGTCTTCGCCCTAGGCGCTTAAAGCGAGGGTACCTCAAAATTGAATCTCAATTTTAAAGGCAACCACTGTAATTGGAGTAAACCTAACTACACTGACTTTCGTAGTTTGAAACTAGTTATTAATATCAAAGGTTTCAATGTTTATTTAAGCCGTAGCCGCCAGCAGGTTCAACAATATAACTATAACTACATTTAACTGGTACATTAGTAGCTTCCGCCCACAACTACGCACGCGTTTAATATTACATAAATTTCAAGATATGAGCGACATAAGATTGGAAAAAATGACAGTTTTAAGTTGAATCAGCAGTTAAGATAATTGCGAAATCCGCATCAAATTTCACTACATACTTTTTGCGTACAAACACAGAAGGACAAAGATAGCAGACAAAACGATAACTAAATTTATTTATACTTGTGACACAGCAGTATGTCAGCCCATGTAAGCGACTGGAGTTTACTCCTTAAGAACGGCGATGGTACTAAAGTGATAGATGCACAAGAGACGTGCAATAAACCTGTACCCTGTACAGAGTTCCTGTTTCACACTTCACTCCGCGTATTTTGAATTGATAAAGTCTTGTCAATAACTCTAGTTACACGCAAGAAAAAGTATAACATAATACGTTACAAGTCATAGTAATGTTCCGAATGGGCGGAGCCCGCGAGCGAGAGAGCGTAACAAGAAGTGTCCTTTTCTCCATCGGGCGATTCGTTCACAGATCAATTAGAGAACGGCTATCTTAATTATGTCAGTAAATGCCGAGCTTAGGACATTTTTACAGTTAAAATTAGAAAATTTATAATTTTAATAAATTTTAAGTTAAAATTAGAACTTCCATATTGTAATAAGTCTAAGATAAATTGTGTAGTTTTGCAAAAATGAAGATTTATTTATTTCTTTTATTTATTTATATATTTATCACGCAAAAGTATGCAGTTTGTAAATCGACTTGCAATGAACCAGTTTTTGTTATACCTTAAGACTTGATATCGTTTCTGGAGGTAACTTTAATAACCTGACAAATCGTAAATGGAGGCACATCTAGAGTGACTAGGCCGCAACACCACACCCTGTGTCGCTGGGCGGGGTGCTGACCTCATATCATTTCGGTTAAATATCAATGTGCGTTACACTGTACTAGATTTTTACGAGATCACGTGACAATATCGGCGTTGTTTCTTTCTTATCGGAGGGACGTACTACTGGTTGGCGACGCTATTGTTCCCGCCTCAACAGTTCAACGGGCTAGCGAAGACGTTTGAGTCTGCTGGTTTAGAGGTCTTCTGGTTTTGGGATTGGTGTTGTTCTTACGAGGGTACCTTTTTAAAGGACTTCCAAAGTTCTTTTTAATCGGAGCCCTTCGACAACTACTGATTCCCGTAGTCATTTCCAACACCGCTGTCGCGCTCATGCGTTGCCCTTCTTTACTCCTCCCCTCTATGATATAACTAAGTACCCCCTCTTTACCCATTACTTAGACTCTACAGATCCGATACTGTTTCCGTCACCAAGCTTTAGCTGGCAAATCCGCAAAATTATGCTGGTGCGTTGCCCTCCTTTACACCCCAAAGGGCCGCCGGCTCCTCACAAGCGAAACGCACGAAACGCGATACCGAAGATGTCACTTTACGCCGGTGTCATGTATGAGATACCTCCCTGGTCGTGCCAATTCCGCTGCAATGCAGCATGCCACTATATCTTACTATGTATTTATGTTACGGTACAACGATAAGTATCTACGTCTACGTTAAGAGGGGTACAAAGAGCTCCCGCCTCCGCAGTTCAATTGGCTTCGCCCAAGGTGTCTGGGTTCACCCCAGGTTACTGAGCCCCATCGCCAGGACAAGGCTTGAACCGTGTTGAAGGGTACGTATACCTGCTACACTAACAGCTTACGATAGCTCATAAAGCTTCGACATACGTCAGGTACATAAAAAATAAAACCGCCCTATCGCATGGTAACTATACGGACTTTGGATGCCCATGACGGGAGTCGTAAAAATGCTCCGAGGGCTCTTTTTCCCCACTATGCCATTAAAAAAAACGCTAGGCGGACTCGCACCGAGGGTTTCGTACCAACGGATGTACGAAATCCTCGATACGATTCCGGTGTTTTCTTGTACTATTGCAGGGTTTTTAATAGCACAGGAGGCAAACGGGCATTTGGGCCACTTGTAAGTGATCACCAACACCCACAGACTTCCGCAACACAATTCGACTCGCAGATGCGTTGCCCGCCTGTTAGAGATTAATAGGGTAAACGAACAATGGGACCTTCTTTACGTGTCATGCGGATGCGTCGCCCTCCTTCCTCGTTTCTCCTCCAGTGGGCCGCAGGCTACTCTCAAACCGCACGAACTGTCACTTACGGCGGTGTCATGTGAGCAAGAAGTACAGCCGTTGATACCACCTCTCACTAATAATCCTCACAGATATCACAATTAGGAACCACCAGACCACAACACAAAAGGACTGAATTCAACACAGTATCTTTATTGCACAACACACATGTGTCGTGAAAAATGAACAACACTTTCCACCATTGCGCGTACAAATGAGGTTTAACTTCAAACTACCCCAGTATTTGTTTAGGATCGGACAGGAGCTTTGTAATTAGTGTGTTTGTTTGTTTGTTAATGCATTACTGTTCTTTGTGCTCAGGTTAAAAACATGTGAACGAGATAACTGAGTAAAATGAAAGCGCAATTGTGTTGAGTGTCATTTAGCTGGGGGCCATTTTGTTTTTTCGACAATTAAATGGGAAGTATGTTAAAATCTGTGTTAATTATTATCATCAGGCTTTTTTTGGTTGTCGAATATTCAGTAGTAGACATTTAAAGGATGATCTCACAATGGTCGCATAATTCTTCTTTCTGCTCGCACCCGCCCAGGAACGCCCAATGAGTGCATCTTCCTTTTGTATATCGATATATGAACGTGTGAAAAGAAAATCCATACCTTTTCTGGATAATTGCGTGAAATATTATTCTGCTTACGTCAGCATAGAGCAAGAAAAAAAAAGGCATCGAGCAAGTTTATAGGCTGATCCCCAACAATGTTATACAAGACCAGAATGGGGTAGTGGGGTGCAAACAGACGGCGTTCGAACATACGGGCGTCGGGCGCATCACACGTTAAGAGATTTGGTCGATTGCGTCAAGGGTGCCGGCCGCTGGGTGACTCATGGCGGTTATGGGGGTTACATTATTTCAATTAATTATTTGATGAGGTGTGTTTGTAGTAGCTCTTAGATTAAATATTCACCTTCAGGCTATGTTAACTGAATTCCATGCCCTTGACGCGAAAATCATGATTATTTTTTTTATAAACATGCATGTTACAATCGAACTACATTTATCTCCCGTCATCCGTGACCATGGTTGCTGTAAAGCTACTGAGAGTCCGTATAATTAAATAAACCGCGACCCGTAAAATCGTTTTATTGTAATGAGTGAGTAACATTCACGTAAATATAAGAAACCAAAACATAATTATTTATTATTGTGCTGTGCCTCCCGAATTTTCCCGCGTACACGTCTATCCGAAGGGAACCATTTTATTGTTCGGAATGAAACGTAAAATGACATAAAAATCTGCAAATGTTATTTATATCTGCACCAAATTTCCTGCAAAGCCGTCGATTGTTTCTTCGTGAAAGAATACCAAACATACATACAAACTATTGCATTTATAATATGTCTAACATAAGTAGGATTAAAAAAAAAAACATCTTTTTTTATCATAGGGGGATAAACGAGCAGTCGGAGTATTTTGACTACCGACGACCATAAACATCCACATTATTACTATGTCGATGCGTTGTCATTCTTACCTTCTTGTAAATAAATATACGAATTAACTTATACCTAGTTATTTATGTTTTAATTGGGCAGATAGGGAACGCGGATGATAAAGAAGAGCGTGAAAAAAAAGTGAGAAAAGAGCAAGCGAACCTCGCGACTGAATGTTAAAACGCAATACAGATATACTTGTAGTTGATGGAAAGTAAATAATATACTTTTTGTACTCCATCCACTAGTTTATATTTAATTTATATTAAATTGGTAGATATAGTATCAAAAATGTATTATTTATTAAAGATATATCTGTAAGTACGTAAGTACTGCATAGTGCACTAACAGTCCAAGTCTCTCGTTCACTTAATACCGTGAAGTGAAGGCTACACTTCGTGCTGTGTGTTAAGCATCCGTCGTCACGGACCAAGAGTCTGGTTGTATGCCCTTATTTATAACGGTGCGAATTAATAATTCTATACGCATCAATTATTTTGAGGAAATATTTCCAACTTCCACCCCGCATATCTTAAGCCGTATCAGTGCCTGACCAACATTTGATCTAATAAACCTTATTAAATAAACCACACTCGATTAGCCGATACATAAATATCAATAAAGGTCTCAAAGATTTATCGTGTCGGACACGCGGCGTCCCCGGAGACCCAACAGGGGAC
The DNA here is from genome assembly GCA_017140195.1 of Eumaeus atala. Classification (NCBI taxonomy): domain Eukaryota; kingdom Metazoa; phylum Arthropoda; class Insecta; order Lepidoptera; family Lycaenidae; genus Eumaeus; species Eumaeus atala. Next base: position 420,771 of record JAFELO010000653.1, on the reverse strand, counting down.
GCGTTATTAGTTTTTGCCAAATGCTAGTTTGACAGTGACGGATAGTTAGGCAAAACACAATGATTTAAAGTTAATTGCAATATGGGAATGTTCATACACTTAACAATACTCA
>JAFELO010000653.1:400323-414918 GCA_017140195.1 Eumaeus atala | reverse complement strand
GAAACTGTGTAAGAGGTAGTGCCATGCTGCATTTCAGCGGAATTGTGCCGGCACGATCCAGGAGGTACCTCTCGCTCACTTGACACTGTCGTAAAGTGACATCTAGGGTATTGCGTTCCGTGTGTTTCGGCATAGTAATTTTGCTGATGTTTATAGGCGTGTAGAAGGGCTGCGATTGTTCGTTTGTTCCCCTATACTATAAAAAATGTATGGTTGTTTGACTTTTTGTCCTTTATGGACTATGAAATGGTGGAATATAGTCTGTTAACGTCTCAGCAACTTTGTTCAGAGGACTCTTAATGTTGTTAGTAATTTTATTATTATTATTTTTTTTATCATTTGAAGTGTGATGACTGTGTACAATTACAAAGACGGCCGATCACCTGCTACGGGATCTCCTGCTTGCCGGTCCGGGATGGATGCGAATCCCGGACCGGCTACTGCAAGGAGATCGTACGTCCCATCTGGTGAACGATCGACCAACACTCCATTTTCCTAAACTCGGCCTCCACTCCAGAATCATCTGCCATCTGTTTTTCTGAGTATGTGACCAGCCCATTGCCACTTCAGGTGCTTACTCGTCGCGTGATATCGGATACTTTACTTCCCGGCCTTATGACTTCGCTACAAATTCTAACGGACAGAGAAACACCCAACATGCACGTTCAATAACCCGTTAAGCTGCCGCAAACTTGCGGACCAGTCCTAAATTAAAAGGTCATGTTTCGGCCCCGTAGGTCATCACGGGGAGAACGCATTGGTTGAATATTTTGTCTTCAAGCTCCGCGATATAGGTGACGTGAGAATGTGGCGAAGCTTCCGGAATGCTGCCCAACTCAATTGAATCCTTCTATCGGCTTACTTCTCGACGTTATATCTGCCTTATTGCAATAGTTGCCATAGATAAACGTATTCGTCTACGACTTCGAGGATAGCACATCGATGTTGACCGGCCTAGGGTGAACATGACCTTTGTACTGTCCAAGTTCATCATATGGCCAATATTTCGGGAGTCGGGAGGATTCATTTAGGCTGGGCAACATTTCCTGCAAGCTCTACAGCGATTCGGCTAACACAACAATATCGTCGGCGAAACGAAGATGTAAGAGGTACTCGCCGTTAATATTTATGCCGCATTCTGCCCAGTTTAAAGACCTAAAGACGTCCTGCAAAGCATTAGTGAACAGTTTCGGAGAAATAACATCCCCACGAAATAATGGCGTCGTAAATTTAAACACAGCGTATCGATAATGATGTGTAATCAAATCTTAATGTCTACTCTCGCTTTAAAACTGTAAATTATATATTGACATGGATATTTTTATTTACAATTTAGAGCAGCAAGGAATAGTCGAAATAGTCATTCATTGAGTAGTCGGTCGATCAGTATCATTTGTGGTATCAAGCTGCTCTTAGTTGTATCTCTCTCAGCGGTTCTCTCTCTCTCTCTTTCTCTCTCTGTTTTTCCGTATTGAGTTCAAAAGTGAAAATTTATTGGCTGAATGCATATTGTTGATGTTATCTAGTTGAATAGTTTATAATGTTTTAGTGCGTCTGCTTAATACTGAATTGCTAGACGGATTTTAACTTGTGTTGTTAGATTCGTTTTGATATCGCAATTGACGTTGGGTTACATTAAAATATATTTTAAGCACTCAGGTATATTTTTAAATTCTCAGTTGTTTTAGCTGTCATTCTAGATAAGTTTAAGGCTCTGCAGCGATTATAAGATGGATGGCTCGTTAAATCAACTGAAAATTTTTGACCCTGCAGTCTTAGATGCATTTGCCAGGTCTACAGACCTGATGGTCATGAGTACTACGCCAAGATCAAATACGAAATTTTTTTGTAGCTCAGACACATCGTCTTGTCCTAAACTTTATTCTTCTCAATTTTACGACGTAACCAGTATTAATCCCAGGTTATTACATAAGGCTTACTTTAAAAACCGCTTGCACATGTACCGAAAGCTATTTACACATGGATAATTGTCTAAATATTAATAAAGTATAGACTCCAATGACAGGCGTTTACAGTACCCTCGTCACGTCCGCTCTTGGAATTAAGTATGGACGGTTCGCTCATTACTTTGGTATGTTAATGCGGTTTTCACATAATTTGTTACTTGTCTCCTTTTGAAACGTCCGCGTATATTAAATGCGCGTCTAAACTACGCGATCGGTAGAGAATTGGTACAAAGTTTGACAAGCTATGAACAGTGTTGTAATCATCCCGATAAACGGAATGTGTCTGTACACTGAGGTATTATCCGCGCAATATTTAATCTCATCCATGAATTTAAATTTCAGTCAAATTTGTGTTGTAGTCTTGTGAAAAATAACAAACTTAATGTAGATTTTAGAATTGATACTATTAGCACAATTAGCAATACTGATTTTTCAGTAAGCGCCACCTTAAAATACAATAATCGTTTTTTTTTTCAGTTAACCATTACAAAGAGCTTTTACAGTTTTTTTTTTATCTTTATTTAAAGGTATGTAGATGTAAGGCTGACTTAATCATAAATATTAAGTCAGCCTTACATCAGTGAAAAAAATCCCTTGTATGTAGCGAATGGATAACAAAATTTTGGAATCTATCACTATATTCTGATTTAAAATTATAACTAACAATGTTATGTATAAAAAAGAAAACTTTAGCTTCAATACATTTAGTGTACAACATAAATTCTTGTTTGGAGAAATTCGTTTCTATCACATTCTATAAGAAGATGATATGTCTTCATGTCGGTTGTATGTTGTACAGTTAGTGTTGTTCATTTTTACAATTGTTTTTTTCTTGACTTCTTATGCAAGATTAGCTCAAATAAAAAAAATGTTTCAAATTGAAACGACTCCTGTCAACTTGTAAGCGGAGTGTCATGTTCCATTACAGATGAATTGGGCCGGCACGACCAGGGAGATACCTTTCGCTCAAATGATACTGCCGTAAAGTGACGAACGACGACATGAAAGGAAAGGAGGGCATAGGATGGATTGTTTTTTTACGGCAAATTGATTATAAAGGTATTTTCAAATCACCTGTGACCTACCTAATCACTACCCGGCAAACAAATATTAAATCTCAACGACGTTTTTAATTAATTACAAAAATGGTTTCTATAAACTTGTATCAATAATACCTCCTAACTGCCTCTGGGGGCCGTTACTTCTTATTAATGACCCCTTATGACCTTTTTCTGTCACCGTAAAGAGCTTTATTATTTATTGGGGAGCTGTAATGAGTTTTGTTGGTTTATTTTTTTAACGTTGATGAAATTTTTTTTTTAAATTAACCATATTTTAGTCTGATGAGTCTGTCTTTTCTTACTCCTTTTTAACTGGTTCATTCCTCTTTTCTTCTGGTTCGTTCCTCTTTTGTACTGTTTTTTTCAGAAGCTTCTGAATGTTTGGTTGAAGCTCAAGCCCTAAAGCGGTTTTACTTCTCTCATGTCTACTTCCAGAAATTTCCTAAGCGGAAACTATATCTGAGTACCGAGTAAAACTTCACAGACAAGGTATGAACACCTTCAATAAGTGATAGGAAACCAGACATTTCTGGCACTATTTTAACGTATATTGATTGCGTTAGTGTATACCTTAGATAGATAGAAAATGAAAAAAAAAAAACGCACTTGCACTTAGCACTTAATATAACGTAAAAATTGGGGATAAAATAATCGAACGAATAACCTACTATTAATTTGAAAAGTATCTATCTCACCGCTTAAAAACAAATCCAAGGACACTTCTGACTTATAATCCGTTAATGTATTCAGACTGCAGCAGGGAACGTAGTAATGTACACACATACGCTGAAACATAGTAATGTAAAACATTGCGCACTTCTCACACAGCCACTCAAAACAACGAACGTCATTGAGGACGAAAAAATATGCAGAATCAAGTCACAAACGCTGTGATATATCTTAGGTCGGTTTTCAATACGTCAATATAAAAGTAGGAGGTCTCGACTCTCGATAGTAATCAACTTATAACTGTAATACAAGTTGATGGCTATCGAGAGTAGAGACCGAATATCGCTTCCAAACAACCGTGAACACTCCGACAGCTGGGTCAAATGGAGTTGTAGTAGATTTACGACTGCCGACCACTTTAATGGGTCAAATCGGCCCCCAATAACATATTAAAGCTAACCACCAGAAATTGAAAATTTCAGTAAATTGTAAAAATGCTCTGAGTTACATTTATGACCGAAGCATTGAGGCGTAAATTTATGAGAAAGTTGACCTTAATGCTCTAGATAGACCTGGGAAGTCGGGAAAATTGCAGTGATAATATCAAAATGTTTCAGAAGTGGACCTCACGAACATTCTTAATCTTAGGTACATACTAGATGTATTGATAGTTCCAGAAGTATTGCTAAGTAATTATAAATTTCTTATGTGGATCCCTATTTTTATTCTTTGCACCAGAATTTTCAGACCTAATTCAAATTGCCTCTAAATGTAGAGAAGACTATTACTTACTAGTAATCAATGTATTATTATTACCTACTAATCAGGAACCCGTCTCCATTAACATCGGCGTTGTCATAGCAAACTAGAGAATATTTCTAATACACATTTATTTAGGTTTCTTTTTAGTAGAACAAGTCTCCTACATGACGCTACTGTACAACGGAATCTTTACAATTTCATCATGAAATATATCTAGGTACTGCGCCATTTAATTTCAAATAGCTTTAATTTACAATAGTGGCATCTGTTGGCGAATAGTGAGTTAAACAGCTGTATCAACTCCGGGAGCGCGGGCTAATCGGGCGTAACATGAAAAATGAAGTCCACACGAGCCATTACATTTTGTGATTTTTATTCTAATAAATCGTTGTTCGGTCCTCTGTTCTCGACGGCATGTCGCGACCGTGTATTTTTTTTTATTAAATCGAACCTTTTTCTTGTTTTATTTGTACCTAATTTGCACAAACTTTTACATAAATCTCCTTATATGACGACACGTACACGCCTTGTAATGTGGCAATGGACTATCTAATTTAGTAATCCTTTTCTCGATGTCATTAAAAGTGGTGGAAATAACTCTTTTACTTTTTGGAAATACACATGACTTGAAAATACATTTACTTGAATATATTTTGAGGACCAGGTGGGTGAGTCAGTGTATCGATCATATCTCAATATACTGCGAATGGTGTAGAAAATATGATAATATTTAGCTTATCACGGTGCTGAGAGTGTAAGCAGGCTGCCTCGTGATCCAGTAATTTATTTAACCACAGACGTGTTCAAATCGTCCTGGGTTCAATCAAATCCCGCTCGTTCCATAAAGTGTCATTGGGATTTTTAAATTTCTAATAACAGTGGCCATAGTAGCCGAAATGTGGCTGTGACGACCACTAGGATCGTCTAGATTTCCCACTTAGTAATGACATGAGACCGTTAAAAAATTGGTCACAGAAAATGTACTTTAACAATTTCTTTATTAATGTACATTTTCATTCTGCCGCTACCCTTTAAGGTTTTATTGCGGATTTATATTTGATGAGCAGACATTATGTAGGTTTATTAAACATCTACGTGTTATTAATTAAATAGCTCTCTGGAGGGTTGGGCCTTAGGCTTGTAAACATGTGTAACGCAATCAAGTGTGTGAATATGCTAATTAGAGGTTACACACTTAATAACACACGACATGGAACATACAAAAATTATGGAAAACATAATTATAAGAAAACAGAAGCGCATGGTACGAGTGTTTCTCAGAATGTGAGAAAAGTTTAGTTGATGACCAGCACTCCTCTGGTTGGTCGCGTAGAGATGATGTAGGCAAAAGATATCCCAGCTTCTACAACGTAGCGTCATAATCGACTACGACCCTTATTTTAGTATTTTTATATTTGATCATATGCGTCTAATAATGTGGACATCTTACTAGTCTCTTATAATACAACTAAGTTTAAATTGTATTTATACCAATCGAATAATTAACACAAAAAGTCAAATAGACCTCAATCGACTGGATTAGATTTGAAATGAATTTGGCGTTTATTAATTATATTTTTCTTTCGTTTCAGATGTTCGAAAAGAGGAAGTTCGATCGTGTCTACAAAAATAATAATATCAAGAATATAAAAAGGAAAATCAGAAAGATGGGAAGATAAAATCAGGAATCACCGCAATTTAAAAGAAAATTTTCTACCTTATTATAGGCATAATGTTATAACTCTGGGAACTGCCCTTACTTTTGGCATAGAAGCCAAATTGTGTACTCGACCGAGCGTGTTCCACAGTATGCTTCCAATAGAACAAGCTAATTTCTAGATAGAACAACCGTGCCTCTGAACTGTTCGTAGAAGTAGAGTGTCTAAGCATCCAGTGTGGATATTAAATTATTTTGGGAAAATTCGTGTTGAATTCAATGCCAGAGGAACATAAGACACATTGTAGTCTACAATAATTAATTCATCACGGTTCACAAAACCTATGTATTAACACGAACAAGTTTCTCAAACTCGGAACTAAATATTAGCATTTTAAAACACCCCTGGACATCTCAGCCTTGTAACAGTCATAATATATGTAAGGTACTCGTAAATCATGACGTCGCCGAATATAATTATCAACGCAAGAGCAGTTGAGCTGCGGTAAATAATGAAGAGGCCTCCAGTGGAGTTGAGGAGGTGTCATGCACAAGCGACGTCAAATATTTCCTATCTGCCCACATTAATATTCAAGGGAAAGGGAAATCGATTTTGAGGCGGTTTTTAAGTTCTTGTGCTCAGCAATTTCAAAACGCTGTTCTATTTTAGAATGTATGTTTGGATTTACAGAAAACATTTTGTAAGGGTGATTTAATTTTGAGAATTTTATTTAAGAATAATGTAAATTAAATTCGATAAAATGATAATATATTTGTATGTAATAAATTTTAAACTGCATTAGGTTACTCACTTAAGTAGATACTACTGGGACTATTTACAATAGAATAATGATATATTAAATAACGTGTTGTTACGTCGACTGATATTGTATTGTTAGAAATTATAAAACGTATAATTAGATTATATTATCGTTGACAGGCCTACACAGAGATACACGTAAAACAAACTATCACCATACTTTTCAAAAGACAACTGTTTTTTTTCCCTTATAGGTTCATATGAAGTCAACTAATACACGCGGAACGTCAACAAATGAAACAGCCATACTTTGCGTTGTAATGGTGACTAGACATATGAAGTTCACGATTTGGACGCAGGGTATAAAACGCCAACACAGCAAGAGTTCAGCTGCTGTCCGCTCACCACAAGATGTCGCTACAGAGTTTGTACAGTGTCGTGCCCTTGTCATTCTTCTTGCCCTGTGTGTTTATACTACTGGACGGAGAACTGATAAGGGCATGTCCTGTATATAAAGCATCAATACTGAGATGAAGAAGAACAGAAGAATAAACTGCCACTCTTCAGTACTGTCACTTCAGGTACTGCTCACGCTGTTGTAATGTCAGTGATATTGTGTACATTGTACAATATAAATTATAATAAACAGATATTTCCTCATTTCCTGTTCCGGCTTATTGAATATTTTATAACCTCAATTGTTGGTTTACCTCACAAGAAAACTATCCAGTGACCAGTGTGCATTGTAAAAAAATTATTATTGTTAATTATGAATTGTGAAAGGATTTGTTTGGAACAGGCTCTGGCGGTGGTATTTTAAGTAGCTAACGCTAGATGTCGTAAGAACCTATGATAAATAACAATTTTGCCTTTGACTCTGAAGTGTGAATAATTCTTTTGTTTCTTTCTTGGTTCCGTCGCGCAAAAACACCGTGTAATTGTATCTTATTATAATTTTTGAACAGAGACATTAAGGAGATAATGGAAATTGTAGTAGTTATAATGACGTCCTAGCCGAATGTCGGCCACGGCGACCATCCCAATAGAGACTAGCCAACTGCGTAGGACAAACTCGAGTGTGCGCGCAGGCACATGTACCCTATTCCCTCATTCGCCAATTCCGATGGGACGGCAATCACACACGACGGGAGAGAAACCAGGCGCAGGACGCTTAACGTGCGCTCCGAGGCACAGGTGTGTAACACAGCCAACGTCCTGACTTTGGTTTGTTATTATAAATTGTAAAATCCCAATAACACTTTAGTCCGGCAGGGGACTGGAACCTAGAAACTCACGACTGTGGTTTAACATTCGTACCAATAGACTACGAGGCAGAAAGAACCGTTACGGCCGCTATGCTGACTCGTTTCATACTCCTTGTGTGACTTGATTGTCTATATTTCTTTTGCCAACTCGAAGTGAGCCGATTCCCCGTTTATAACTAACAGTAGCAATTATTCTCTAAGTAGGTCACAATACCTAATATCTTATCGGATCGGAAGAGTGACCTACCCTTTTGTTTGTTTGAACGCGCTAATCTCAGGACCTATTGGCCGAATTTCAAAATTTTTTTAATGTTAGATGGCACATTTTCCGAGGAAGGCAATCATCGCGATACGACAAATATAATTAGAGTTACGCGAGTCAAACCGCGGGGCGCTGTTAGTTTTTTTATAAATTTGAGCTTTTTATAGCATAAGAAATGAAATGAAATAGTTTTTTATTTAAATATAAACATGTTGCATTCTACTAAGTGATTTCCCTGGCTCCTAAACTAGTGATTACTGTACTTTAGGGACCAGTGTCTTCGTCCTTAACATTTGTTTATACATTACGTTTATTCAAGTTAGGACATAAGGTCCTGTATATACTACTCAAAACGAAAAAAAAATGTAAGTGGCCCACTATGATTATTTGATGTATCATGAAAATAATAAAGACATTAACTTGTTTAACTTTGTAACTACAAAATAATGTTATCGATTATAATGTGGGCCAACAATTGCTTAAAATAATGATCATAAATTGTTTTTTTATGTTCATAATAGAATTGGCCATTTTGAATGAAAAACATGAACAAAAAATCACTGGAAAAAGATTTACTACTATTCATGTCACTTTTGTTTCTTCTTTTTAATAACGAGTATGTCCTCTCATACAATACACTCCAGAATATATATGTATATATATACGTAGGCCCAGCATTGATGGGCAGCATTCCTGCACAAAGCGTGACATTGGTATAGAAGTGTAGTGCATTAAAAATCGTAAGGATAGTCGCCGTAGAACACGCGGTAGGACCAAGCGCCATAGGTACCATGTGTCGCATGAGTCCATTGGCAGGCTTTAAGGGAGGCCCATATCCAGCAGAGAGCTCCATACTGGTGATGATGGCGATGATGAGAAATGATTATTTCGTTTTATTTCTACTTTGTAACTTTTTAAAGGTATTTAAAGATACGAGGATGGATCTAAAAGTTCTAAGCCCGACCAAAAAATGAAAGAAAAGTGGATCTAAATTTATTTTTATTTTTCGACATAGTTTCCATCTAGTTCAACACACTTCTTCCACCTGACCTGCAATTTGTTTTTCCCCTCGAAAAAAAAAAGATTCCGGAAGGTCGGCGAAATAATCGTTTACTGCGACTATCACCTCATCTTTGGTCGAGAATTTCGAGCCAACCAAATGTTTTTTAAATTTGGAAATAAATAATAATCCGTGGGGGCTAAATCCGGCGAATAAGGTGGGTGGGGCAGCAATTCGTAGCCACAATCATGGATTACAGACATTGTTTTAACCAAAGTGTGAACACGTGCATTGTCTTGATGAAACAAAACTTTCTTACGCAACATTCCCGGCCTTTTTTCTTTTATTTCTTCCCGGGGTCTCCGTAAAAGGTTACAATAATAACTAGAATTTATAGTTTGACCTTCCGGTAAATAATCTACAAAAATAAATGCCCTTCGCATCCCAAAAAACAGAAGCCATAACTTTGTTAGTCGACAAAACGACCTTTTTCGGTGTAGGAGAGTCTGATCTTTTCCACTGTTTGGATCACTGCTTTGATTCAGGAGTATGGTGGTGAACCCAGCTTTCATCCATGGAAACAGATCAAAACAAAAAGTCCTCGGGATCAAAAGTTCCAAACAGTCTCGCGAAATTGTGTACTGAACTCGTTTTTGTTCAGATGAAAGCAAACTCGGGACCCAGCGAGCAGAAACCTTATGGAACCCCAACTCTTCCTTTTTATGTGTCGCACCCGGCCATAACTAATGTTTGTTATTTCAGCTATCTTACCAATGGTCAAACGTCGGTCACCCAGTACGAGATCACAAATTTTACCGATGTTTTCTTTCGTGATAGAGGATGTAGGCCTTCCACTCCTAGGATCTTTTTTAATGCTCTCACGACCGCGCTTAAACTCAGCTACCCCCTTCTTGACACTTGAATACGATGGAGCAGACTCCCCAAAGTGCTCACCATATCCTGATGGATGTCTTTTGGTGATAGGCCTTTTTTATTGAGGTACTTAATGACTGCACGGTGATCAATTTTCTCCATTATTGAAAATTGTGTCAGATTGCTTCAAACAAATAATTACAGAAAATTTATATTGTGCAGTATCGGAATGAAACTGCGCACAATAAATCAATATGACACACACTAACAAATGACGGTAGATTTAAAAAGATGTCATAGCTCCATGTAGGTGGGGCCACGAATTTTTAGATCCACCCTCGTAACACTCTGCTGCTGCTGTTAATGATGATGGTGAAGTGTGAAATTATATCTTCCATACTCGTATATGGAAGTTCAGTGTTATTTATTGGATTGTTGATGTTTGATATCAACCTTAACATAGTCATTACGAGAAATTTATAGCTATATAAGGACAGTAATCTGAATCTGATTATGATGTTGATGTGTATTCTTAAATTCACCATAGTCGAAAATTTACATCTGTCATGTAGAGGCAGTAGACTGATGATGATACAGGAGTGCCTGCAATAATGCAGTGCATATTATTATTATTCTCACTCGTCGTATGACAAGAATTAGGCCGATGTCAAATATATAATATGTATATCATGCAATTTGCATTTGTGAGTTTGACTATGGTACTACAAAACCATGATACAACATGGTTTAGAGAAAATTATACCGCCACCTATATTTACATGATTACTGTTTTATAGCTATATGCACCCATGTGTGGGCATTTATTACTATAACAACATTCTGAAAAGAATTCTTGGGTTGTACCTACTAGTACTAGTCAGTGCTGCAATTGAGCATGTAGGTTAACAAATTTTGCACTTTACTTAAAATATAATTCGATCTAACACAATTATTATGACAGACCTATTGTGAATATGGCTTTTGTATATAAATGTCAGGTTTGCGTCTATGTCCTGATTGATGGCCTACAATCGAATGCATAAATGTAATAAATCTCTAATTTTATGATATAAATTTAGGTGCATACGTACCCGGTGAGCCGATGCTTTTTGTCCAGGACAACACAGATTTCAAAGCCAGTTTTCAGACACACTTTAATTTCACTATTTTGGAAACTGTGTATATTAATTTAATTTTTAAATTAGCCCGTATATCAATGTGTATTCCGATAAAATACAAGGATTTTTTTATGCCATTGTATTAGTAATTAAAGGTAAAATGTGGGTGAGAGAAAAACTGTGTTCAGAGAATCTCTACGACAGAGCTGTTTATGGTAATTGTTTTGTGTGTATGTGTAGTGTGTGATGAATTTTGTGTTCAGTAGTAAAATAAATATATATAAAATACATAATCTTGCATAAATTATGAATATTAAATTTGTTAATAAGTATATAATGTATATATATATATATATATCATTGCTTTGGGCTGGCTACTCCAAGATCACATGAATTCAGTTTATCTTCTTTGTTTCTATTGTCATATGATTCTACTGACTGGATAATGTTGTTCTTTTCTTGAATATTCTTGAGCTCCATTATGATGGGTTTTACATTACTCGGTGGTCCGGGATTGCGGGATATCTTAACTAGATGTAATTCTTCGATTTCTACATCAATACCCTCAAATAATATTTTGATAATATTTTCCAGGTTTTCCTTCTCTTTTTCAGGCACGTTTCTTACTTCCAACACGTTTGCGCGCTAATATTGTTGAATATTGAAAATTTTATTTTCCAGGGATTCTATGCGCCGAGCGTTTACATCTCTCTCTGTGTCTATTATTTTTATTTTCGCCTTTATATTTATTACATTTTCTGATACTACATCTGTCGTTTTCTGAAGGTCAGCATTTATACTTTTGAATATCTTTTACATCATCCCTTAAGTATTTTAAAATTTTTGTACGTAACTGCGTCCGATGCACCCGTTCGGTTGCGCGCGGACGTATAAGGTGGCAAACGAGAAACCGACAGTCTTTTGATGACTACCGACGCCCATGGACATTCGCATGATTGTTGCTCTCCTATCATCCCCCCACCATAAGCCACCGGCTACCCACAAACCGTAAGAAACGCGACAGCGACGCTGTCACTTCCGCCGGAATCAAGTGAGCGAGAGGTACATTCCCGGTCGTTCCGGCCCAAATACATTACATAGAAGGATGTAGTGCCATGCACCATGCATGGCACTACCTCCTCATATGCAGCGTGGCACTACCTCCTCCTATGCAGTGTTGCACTGCCTCTAGCGGTCATCTAGTGTTGATAAATATTAATGTCCCAATAATAATTATTAAATAAAGCGCACTCATTTTTATATATTTATTGTGACAAAATTTTTGAGGTCTCTATCAATTTTGTTTTATGTTAAGTATAAAAACATAAATCAAATACCCATTAGGAAATAATTACTTTTAAAATATATTATTTTATACATGCCTTTTATGGGATGTTATGTACACCAACATATATATATATGATGTGATGACACAATGTGCTCATTACAGATATAAATAAATTTATCACTTTAATTGTATTATTTTTTTAAACTGTACCTGTTGTAAAATCCCTATGTTCAACTGATGATAACCAATAATTAGGAAATGATAATGGTCAAGTAAAACTTTAAATGAAATGAATGAAAATGATTTTATTCGATATAGAATCATTGGCCGTCTTGGAGTCCGCACACTGGAGAAGTGTAAACGAAAACTCTTCTGCATGACAATAATGCAGATGTCTATAGGCATCGGTAATCCCCAGAAGGCTCCGTTTCCTCCTCTATACATAAAAAGACAAGTAGCACCTTCAACACAACCCTGCAGTAGAAGAAGCGGCGAAACAACCTTCGGTACAGTAAAATGCAACAACTTTTATAACTACAATGGTTTTACAAAAAAAAAACAGGTTTATCTCTTATGTTATTATATATCTTTATTACAAACCACTCGTAGGCCGCCTTTGCTGGTTATATCTGCATTGGTCTCATGGAAAGGATATTCCAAGGTAGTGAGCGACTTCATTTCAGGTTTTTATCTCAAAAAACGTTATTAAGCTTTTACAATTTGTGCACTTAATTCCTATAAAGTGTTCCAAACACGGCTAAGAACAGATCCAATAAGAGAAGTGGTAATTTTGTCTAGAATTATTGCCGTTCATGTCACACAATATAAGTCAGGTCATCAGTTTCATGGATGAAGTTGTCTTGAACATTACAGTATTATTCAAATTGCAGTTGGAAATCACAACCTTTATAAAAATCACTTTTTCATAGGCTAATATTGCCTTTCTTTTAACTTCTTATTTAACGCCAAAAAGGGCGAACTGGGCGAATAAGTAATCTCGCGACCTGCACTCTAGAAACATCAATTTTTATTTATGATATTTATTTCTTCTCTATATCTCGATTACAACAACTATGGACCTAACATCGGTGACGTCAATTACTCACTCTGGTACGGTGCGCGCATACTGACGCAACGGGGCCAGCGCAGGGACATGAAAAGGGAACAGGGGCTTCACATGCTTAGCGAGATTACAAAATGTGAACGTGTAATAGTTGCAACTTACTCTACAGTTACCAATTTACTATCTATAGTGATACAACATAATGTATACCATGCTTCAGGTTTTCTTGCGTGGTGTGGGTTAGATACTTTCATTTAAAATATTAACTAGACCAGCCATCACTACCCGATTCAGCTAACACGGGGAGCATATTTTACTAATCGGTCCTTAATTTGTTTTTTTTTTATATACTTGCTTTTGAGTATTACGAGGCCTAATGTGTCCTGTCAGATACGTCACTTCGGAGCACCTCTAGGCCCCGGCCCGCACCAGCTGCTACTTTTGCTACGTGGTAAATCCAGCATTAATCAGGATGGGAATCTGATCCAAGTTTACGGTGTTGCAGGTGTCACAGCTAACGGTGGAGAGATATCGACGTCCTACCGAACGTAATTCCACCTCTTTGAAAGAAATCAGCTCCAGTCTCACTACTACAGTGAGACTGGAGCTGATTTCTTTCAAATATCGACTTCCTACCGAACGTAATTCCACCTCTTTGAAAGAAATCAGCTCCAGTCTCACTGCAGTAAAGAGGTCATATTATCATAAATGAATAATGAACAGAATAATAGTTTGCAGTTAGATGTAGTGCGATGCCGCATTGCAAACGAAATAGGCAGGCGCGAGCAGTAGGTACCTCTAGTTTATATGATGGTTTCATAATGTGTATAAATGTAGATGCATATATATA
>JAFELO010000653.1:360818-395186 GCA_017140195.1 Eumaeus atala | reverse complement strand
AATGATAATGATAATAATAATAATAATATCATCATCATCATCATCCTAGCCGAATTTAGACCCCGGAACCACATAGACTATCCAACTTCCTTTCCCTTCATTCTCCCATTCCGATGGCTGGAGAGAAAACAGGCGCAAGGACCGACGGTTTAATGTTCTCTCACCACCAACTTCGCGACTTCGGACTCTTATTAGAAATTGGAAAATTCCATACGGCTTTGTTCCGACCCGGGAGTCGAACACAGGGCCTTACGACTGTGGCTGAAGATGCTTGTTACAGACCACGAGGCTGACTATCTACACAAATAATATACAGCTCAATAGTTTGTTTGTAATATCAGGAAGTAATGCTGAGTAGACCATTTATCGGGGAAAGCTGTAGACTATATGCTACGACAAGTAGATCCGAATTACGCGGGTAATTCCGTTCTACTTGTCGTAATAATCGGGTAATTCCGTTCTACTTGTCGGGTAATGCTAATAATATATACAATTTATAAAACAAAGACTCCAAAAGATGTATGAGAGACCGTACGTACAGTGTAAACCCTATATATGAGACAGAGAGAGAGAAAGAGAGGGTGTAATAGCGTAAAGCGTGTTCCTACTGCCAAAATATCTTTCTATATCATACTGGTAGAAACAAAACAATAGGCAACAAGTACTGTTTTGTAAGATCTGGCTCTGGAGTCCATATTTGATTAGGTGTCCCGAAACAGTTTATCGACCGGGCACCCCGATGACTCGTTAATCTCAAAACCGGTGTCACCTCCACAAAGTAGTTGTTTCGCATCGCAGAACAACCACATGAGCAACTTCTGGACAGCCCAATGGAGTGACGTTCGCATCCTCGCCTATTGTCCCTTTCGCAAAGGCCCTCCTGCTATTATTCTTTAGAGCCTTTTATGAGAGCCCCCTCAACGGGCTTGGGCCACCACTCGATCGCAAAACTGCTACGCCTGTGTCACCAGGATCCACACCGGCAATCACGCACCTTCGATATGAACGCAGGGAGCTCGAGGGGAAAAGCTAAACCCGTAACGAATTTAATCAGAAGATTATAGCAGGAGTATATAACGTAAACTGTATTATAATATATATTAATGTGGTGTCATGAAGAAGACGCGTTTAGGAAAACGAGGTGTTAGTCGACCGTTCAGCAGGTGGGAAGACGATCTCCGTGCAGTAGTCCGGGATGGATGCGAATAGCAGGAGATCGGTCGTCTTAGCGTTCGTTCAAAGAGGCCTATGTCCAGCAGTGGACCGATAAGGGCTGATAATGGTGATGATGTTAGTGTATGGTTGCAACATCGATGGCAACTTAAAAGTCATTAATCAAAATTGTAGGCCTACGTGTACACCGCATTACATTTTATAGGCCGACGTGTACACCGCATTACATTTTATAGGCCGACGTGTACACCGCATTACATTTTATAGGCCGACGTGTACACCGCATTACATTTTATAGAACACTCATCAGTGCACAGGATCCCTTGACCTAGAAACAGATTTGGCAAGAAACAGGGTCTCAAAGCACAATGCAAAGACTGGCAAACGCAAAACTTAAACTTTGCTGTTTTTTATTTCACCCGCAAATGTTCTCAGTCCCAAAACAGTTTCGAAATTTGGAGTTATTTAACTACAAATTAGTAATATATTTCGGAAATAATTATATAATGCGCATTGATTTACACGTATTGAATTACACGTCTTGATATCTATGTAATTATATTTTTCCGTTCATAATTAAGCGTCTTACAACCGTTCGTATAAAAAAATGCACAATTTGCTCTGTGTTAAAACAAGTTCAAATCGCCCGCGTAACGTAGCTTGGCAAGACAATGTGCTTAAATAGTGCACTTGTTTTGAATATAATCTGCTACGTAATTACAACCTAAAATCGTATGCGTAAGGTGATCTTTGCAAAAAAAATGTGTTTATGGACAATAAAGGACCCTTTTAGTACGACAGTCCAGCACGAGATCGTGTCTCTTGTATGTTTAATAATCAATGATTTTCGGAAAGATGAATGAAATTCGGTAAAGCTACTACTTCTAATGTAGGTTCAAAAGTATGTATCAACTATTCAAGAGTAATTTTTCAAATCAATCTAGCCATCGATCCGACACGACTGTGTAAGTGCATGTGAATTATGAAAGCTATTATATACAGCCTTACAATAATATTAAACAAATATTACGTACAGTGATAGTACCTATACCTAATATTTTGCTGTCCCGACAGACATTTTTCTAACATAAATTGAATTTCTTGTCATTGAAACGTGTGGACATTAAAAAAAGTTATGGGTGGACAACCCTTATCACTTAGCGACATGAAAAATATACAGTAGCCGATTCTCATACCTGTATAAAATTGAATCATTTAACAAAATTAAATTCGGTAACAATCGTCAAAGCCGTTTCGGAGGAGTAAGGTAACTAACATCGTGACACGAGAGTTTTATATATTAGATAATATATAACCTATTATATACCCAATATGTATAATTCAATTATGCATTTGTTTTTGTCATTGTTTATAGCATCTATTTGTTTCTTAAATTTTACAACAGCCCAAAATTAGGAAGTTTGCAGTGTCACAGCCGTGCCTCGGTTCTGAACCTGATTTCTATCCGGTCGCGTCGGATTGCCGGCCTTTCGTAGTAGGAGAATAAGAGAATAGAGAGTACAATTATATCGGCACAAACACATATGCGCGCACCTGCGATGGCTTTACTCAATAAAGATGGCCATTGTAACTGAAATTCGGCTAGGAGGCAATATTACTATTATCTGTAACGCTGCTGGCGTTTCTTCTAATAAGTAAAAAAATGTAGGAATGTGGTATCTTGACTGTCCAACGGGCAAAGCAGGCAAACTGATTGTATGGGTCTCAGGCGACTTGCACCAGGTGCTCAAATGTCCATTTACATCCTGTATTTTATAAAAGAAATTCCATTAATTTATGATCTATGAATATATATCTAATCTCGAAAGATAACATGTAGGTAAGTTTTAACACAAAGGGACAATTTTCACACGAAGTGAAAAGTTTTTCTACCAAAGTGCCGAAATACTTTACACTTAAGAAAACTCTCGTAGGCATGTTTGCTGTTTATTTTTAACTAGGCGTTTACGATCACACAATAACTGTTGATCGAAATTTAAAACAAACCTTTAATGTATTTCATTCACTAGAATAAAAATATAATTAAAATTAACTGCTAAATATGTTACATCTAACTGTAAGAGGTAGTGCCATGCTCCATTGAACTGTACGGTTCGTGTTTCTCTCGTCCACATGAAACCGTCGTAAAGTGACAGCTGTCGCGTTTCGTGCGGTTTGTGAGTAACTGAATGTCGGGCCCATCGGAGGGAAGGAAGGCAACATTAAAGTTATGGGTGAAAGTAGCAATCAGAAGGCGCCGACTGCTCATTTGTCCACTTATAAAAAGACTGTAATATGATCGTCATCATGCCTTTCAGTTTTTAGTTTCCGGTGCCCTATTGGAGTAAGAAATTGGAATCTAAGCTATACGGATACGGAGCGTACGCGACACCAAAAACCTACATATAGGAGGTAAGAATATCATTGATATAAAACGCCCATACGGCATTCTAATTTACATATTTCACTCATAAATACCTAAGACCCCTTGACCTGGAAACAGTTTTAGCATGAAATCCGGGTGCGCAATGCAAAGACAGACAAATGCAAAACAGAAACTGACTTTGCTGTGCGATATTTCAAACACAAATTTTCTCGGTCCAAACTGTTTAGGAGTTACTTAATTTTCGAAACTAGTTATAACATGTGAAGTAGTCTTAAGTTTACATAAGAGTTACTAATAAAATTAAACTTCTTTTAAGTACTTCATCGCAGTTTATTTAATTTATCAGTCCACCCGTGACAATGGCTGGCATAAATATTCTTTAAAATCGGGTTAGTTAAATAATGAAATAAACCGAGATAAAGTCTGTAACAGTATTTACTTGTAGTATACACAATCATATAAATTTAGAAATTTTGAACATTTATCTATTCTTAGTCTGGCCACAAATACTGTTTACAATTAAAAAAAAAAATATTACATTTAAATTTGGAATCTGTAATATTTATACGATTGTTAATTGTGTTTTCTCATTTTGGCGCCAATACGTTGTACAACATTTTGCGATATTTAAATGGAGTGGGTTGACAAAGAGAACAGAATCGCTGTGATTACATGATCCAAAGTAGGTATGGAGCCAAATGCAATATTCTAAACTCTCCATATACTTAATATTATACACTGAGAGTTCCTTTGTTTATGATTGTGAACGATCTGGCCGTCCACGTAATGTTCGTACAAAAACAGCACGGGAAATATTTCGAAGAAATCGTGTTCGAAAGCAAAAGGTTTTTTCTCGGGAAATGAAGATAGCACCAGAAACCATGTCGTGTACTTTAAGAGATGACTTATGACTTGCAGCCTTTAAGAGAAACACTGATCATTTCTTAACTGATAAATTGAAGATGAATAGGGTGTTAAAGTCGAAGCAACTACTGAAGCGGTACGCAAAGGAAGATCTCAGAATTTTTTTTTTACGGATGACAAAGTTCTTACAATTGAGCAATATTTGGTAACGTGGACATTATCCAACTCCAGTGACGGTTTGGCGGGGTATTCGCTATGAAGAAGTAACTGAGCCATATTTTTGTACAAAGGTACCAAACATCGGCACAAGTGTATCAAGGTACCACTCTTGAGAAGGCCCCTTAACAAACCCTTGTTCAATAATAAAGTATGTTCCTTCCAGCAAGACCTTCGGGACGAGATCATATAGATTTTCAGCACAATTATGTCAATGCGTTGCCTTCCTTTTTACTCACCCCCCCCCCTATGGGCCACCGGCTACTCACTAACCACACAAAACGCGACACCGTAGGTGTCACTTTACGGCGGTATCAAGCGAGCGAGATGTACTTCCCAGGCCGTGCGGGCCCAATCCCGTTGCATAGGAGGATATAGTGTCATGCACCACGCATGGCACTACCTATGCAGCAAGATACTATCTCTTTCAAAAAGGATCCCTAATCTCCAGCGGATTTATGATCATTTTTAGAGAGCACAGCTTGCTTTTAACGCCAAGATAATTTGGAGTCTCTTAAACAATCCATACGATCGGCCCTGAAGACTTTTCCCAGGGCAAGAGTGCGTGCTTCTATTGATAACTGGCCTCAACGAATAAATGACATTATTGCAGCCAGTCGAGACCACTTCGAATAACATTTTTGTATTTTCAATTGTTTTATATGTGTGTATTAAGCTGTAAAAACACACTGTAGAAGCAATACATTTTACTTGCAATTAGGAACTTTTTTCTTTGTTACAATATTTATGGAAAGACCGTTTATTATAAAACGACCGTTTTGGTTTCTCCAAATATTCTTTGTATGTGAAAAATTTTCTCACAATCTACTGAACATATTTTCATGTGTTGATACATGATAGACGTTCACGTTCACCTTAAGTTCGCTGCGCCTGTTGTCGCACGTAGGGTGAGGAGATGGAGGGGAGACGGATACACTCTCGGGCCATCGTCACATTAGGTTCAAGGTGTCATCCGTGAGCGTGGCGCCGGCATTGCGCTTAATCCGGGGGAAAACAAAAGTTCAACAGGGAATTGGCTGAAGAGGCAGCTATCGTGAGCCGCTAGAGCCTGCCTTCGATAGGGGTACAAGAGGTGGACAAAGCAGCAAATTATTTTAGCAGCTCTATTGCGGCGGTTTGCAGGGCGGCTATGCCGAGTGTGGGACGTCTGTCCCTTCGTAAATGCATACTTCGTAAGGTCGTCAGAAATCGCTGATCTCCAAGTTGCCTGCAATAGCGCACGGAGATAAATAAAGAGCGCGATGGCATATTGTATGCGATCTACATAGAGAGGAAGCAGATTTGCGATCTACATAGAGACAGCCATTAGGAGGAATAAGGAGGCAGCAAAGAAGGAGTTGGTGGATGATGTCGAAAGGGATCCTTGGGGCCGACATTATCGAAGAGCACGAAAGAAAATTCGCAGCCAGTCAGTCCCATTAACGGAGACGCTCCAGCCTGTGTTGGTGGGGAACATGATCGGAGAATTATTCCCCGAACCTCCAACGAGATTTGCTTCCCCACAGATGGCCCGGTGACGCCGGAAGAAGATGAGGAGGGTATGTCCCCTTTGGTCACCAATGTTGAAATGGAGACGGTAATTCACCGTCTCAGAAATGAGAAGAGGGCGCCAGGTTCCGACGATGTGCTCAGGAAAGTACTTGCGTTCATTCTCGTGAAGTGAGAAAGCTTGGTGAGAAGCTTCGGGAGCTGTTCAACCTTTGCATTAGGTCAAAACAATTCCCATAAACATGGAAGGACGGCCGGCTTTGCCTAATACCAAAAAGAGGCCGGCCACCGGATACGGCATCGGCCGTACGTCCCATTTTGCAGCAGAATGAGCCCGATCTCCGATACCGAAGATTCTTCAGCATTTGGAGGGTGGCTCGGGACCGGGCCTTTCACAGTTCCAATATGGGTTCAGAGCCAGATGGTCGGCCATCAATGCACTAGGGCGTCTTCGTTCGATGGCGGCGGACGCGGAGTGTTAGGGGAAGGTGATGGTGACTGTGTCACTGGACATCGCCAACGCGTACGACTCTTCCCCTTAGCACTTAATGGGAGGCGCTCTAATACTTTCGGGTCCCCGTACTTGAGAATACTGTTGGATGCATATCTCTCCATTAGGGGTGTGATGTTTGAGGACCAGAGGGTGATCGTATGTGTTGGCGTATAGTGTATAGCGACTTGCGTGCGGGCTCAATCCTGCGGGACATCGGATACGACTGGGTTCTGCGCAGTCACCTTATCCCCGGTATGGATGTCATATATATAGGGAGGCAGCGTGGTTGGGGTAAGTAGGTTCTGCCCTCGTGGTCGGCCGCATTGAGCCTTCCCTTCCGTGGAAATGGGAGGAAAAGATCTCCGCCGAGAGCACATTTCCCTATCGATGAGCGGAGGTCAGGGTGAGTCCGACAATGAGGTACCTTGGACTCACCCTCGATGGAGGGTGGACCTTTGGTCCCCATTTTCTTCACCTCGGGGTGAAGGTCCT
This sequence comes from Eumaeus atala, assembly GCA_017140195.1. Taxonomy (NCBI): domain Eukaryota; kingdom Metazoa; phylum Arthropoda; class Insecta; order Lepidoptera; family Lycaenidae; genus Eumaeus; species Eumaeus atala. The sequence goes on along the minus strand of JAFELO010000653.1, from coordinate 388,053 downwards.
AAGTGTAACTGCGGCGTTGGTTCGCCTACTACCCGACTTGAGAAGCTCTAGTGCCGCTTGTAAGAGTGTACTCAGTTGTGTGCCTGTATGGGTGGACGCCCTGAAAGAAAGATTTTATAGATTACAATTACATTTTTGTTGTTTAGTAACACTCATTACATTACATACACATATCAATGTTATCATTACAGCGCAACTGTAACCAATAGAGGTGGCCACTCAGCATCTGCCATACCGTATACATACAATATACATTAGGTATGTAATGATATGACGCTGATTTTCAGTGACACCTTATATTTATCAATCGCTTGGGCGACAGAACTGACATTGAGGTGAACATTTAACAAATAATATGACGTAAACAAACACTGCTAAAACCAAAAGGGAACCTAATTAATTTGGTAGACAAAATTATATAAAGGCTGATGTGAATTGCATACCATGACACAATCCATACACCATTATAAGACATGATGAAAATCGTGTATTTTGCGATTAGCTTACAAACTTTACGCAATGGACCTATTCAAGGCATTATGATACTGGGGCGCTAATGTATATCATTCACATATTATTGACTGCAGAAATGTTCTAGCAATAAAAAATTATACTTTTGCTTAAAGTTAGGAGTTGATCGCGACTTTTGCAGTGGCGGAGGCAGATTGTTCCAACACTTGGTTGCGCTGTATTTAAAACTTCCCCTAAAACAGCTGTATGCACTTATAGCATGCTCAGCTTACATAAGTGTGACCTGGTACGATGTGAGGTATCACCCTCTCCTCTCCAGGAAAGCTTACTATAGAGGTACAGAGGTGACTTAGATATGATCACATCGAATAGTAGGCAAGCAGGGTGCCGGCGCCTGGTATAATCTACGTTTTGAATCTTCTCTTTTATAAGGTACGGAGTGATGTGGGAACGAGGTGGTATGTCCCAACAAAACCTATTTATATATATATTTTTATGGTATTTGGTAAGCCGCGAGTCCCACACACCCATCGGATCCCACCCAGGTCCGATGGCAGCGCTTACGCATTCCTCGCGAAATCAAAAAAAAAATTAAAATAAAAAAAAGAACCCCGATAGATAATTTGTTAGGGTATAATTTGTTGGCCCCTGTTATTCACGGGTGAAGCCACGACGGATCGTTAGTAGCAATGACATATTTTTGACATTGTATCCCATCGGTGGGGAGGTAGAAAGGAGCACACGGTGTCTGCATTTCTAATGTGCGGATGTTATAAACAGCATATATTAGGTGTGTACAGACCAGACAGTTAACTTGCTGTAGATATGGATTACATTAAATTTATTACCACCGACACACCTGGGGCGGGACATGGTCATCGCAGATGTACACGGTACTTGCATTTAAATTTGTGTTAAAACTACGATGACCCTAGGCGACTGCTAGAGGGACTGTTCTGACACGTTATACACAATTCATGAACTGTCTCACTGTATTAGTGGCAAGCATGTTCATATGAACCCGCCGCAAAGTCGGAGCCCGTCGGAGAATGGGCCACCGGTTACTCATAGATCGCACGAAACGTGACAGCACAGCCACCACTGACAAGGCGGTATAATGTGAACGAGAGGTACCTACCTGGTCGTACCGGAAAAGTCAGCTTCAATGCGATGGCACAAATTGCTTCGAACTTAAGCGTTTACCTTTTTCATGAGCACCGGTCTTCGTTTATTGGTGGATCATAATACTCGATTCGGCTACAATTAAGTTATAACTTAATTGTCACCGAAGGAACCCTGAATAACCCATTTGTTAGCTACAAATATGTTATTCAGGGTTCCTACAGCACATATTTACAAACACGTATTATTATAAAGGTGCGTTGGAATAAGTTTCCTGTACATAGTTTATTTTTTTCGGTTTTTCTAATTGTGCTGAGTAGCTAGAGTAGCGATACAAGTAGAGTTTTTTTATTAAGAAAAAATTATTCAAAACATCAGGAAAGGGCATTGGAATTTCACGAAATGGGGCACGAATATACACATTCGGTCATTTTGCATATAAAAAACTATTTAATACCGAAGTCGTAAAAAATAATTTGAAATGGTGAACACAGAGTATGAAAGCACTCCACACGGTACAGAATTATCTGGATTTTTTTTATGTCTGTAATAGAAAACTGGGTCTGATTTATAAAATACTGTAGTGTAAAATCAAACATACGAAGTTTGAAAGTTCACTTATATTAGGCAGTGATGGGTGTAGGTGGATATCGATAAATTATAATAGGTACATATGATACACTAGTCCTAATCAATCAGCGGGTGTGCCCGCGTTACGCCAAAATTCAAGAAATTGACCGAATTTATCAAGTTATATATTTTACGCTCTATCACAGCCCTGAGTGGGGTGAAGTGGTGTGTGGAATCGCGGCATGTTATAGTGCCTAGTACCCACCAAAAGCACCGCGAATGTCATCAGTGTCCCGGAACAGCAAATTATCAGGGCACCTCGACGGCTAGTCGCTTCCCTATGGAAACGACACTACCTTCACAAATGGGTTTGTCCCGCACCACATGACAACCCCGCCAACTTCGGGACACTATAATGTGGCTCCATCCTCCCCTCTTGCCCCGTGCGTAAAAGGGCCTTCTTCTCTAGTTCTTTAGCCCCCTCTTTTTATAATAGGGGTACAAAGAGGGCCTCCTCCTCCTGATCTTTAGTCCCCTCTTCTCATAAGAGGAACGCTAAAATGCCAACAGAAGTAAATTAAAGAAAAACGTGCCGAAGAAATATTGATCAGTTCAAAAATAATGAACACGAATTGATCGGCAGATGTACTTATATAGAATACTTACATGCTAGCGATAGTTTAAAATAAGTACTAAAATATTATAGTAGATGGTACTACAACTTAGTGTCGGTGAAACGTCAGGAGTTGAATCGTTTGTTCCCAGCTAATAAAAATGCCCAATGCGCCTAAAGAAATGTACATTAAAAAAAAGAAGGCGAAATTGTAGTTGTCAGCTAACTGATACTCTTGATTTTCTTATTATTTAGCAACAGTGAATGTATTATTAATTGTATATAGGTGTTTATGTATGTTTAAAATAACCTACCTACTGTGTCTTTTAGATTTACGTCGAAGAGTTCTTGAACATAATTCTTTTCAACATTCGACCCGCACTTCCTTTGTATCGGCGGGCTCCTAGCCTAATTAGACTATGAAACTAGTGCCAATAGCTAAAGACCTTTAGAGGTGTCTAGTGTTTAGTCGATATGTACATTGTGAAAATGATATAGGAAGTTATGTTTTGCGATCCCTTGTTTATTCTCTAATACAATTATATATTTTAAAATAACAATAAAAATAAAATGTTTGCGTGTAATTTAAACAAGGCAGAAGTGAATCTTGGGAATAGTCGGTAATCGAGGAGAGCACGAGATCAAAATTTTTGATTTTACCGTGGTAGTTGGAGAGAAGAATTGAAGGAGGCAATACATCTGCGTAGCAATTATGTGGATACTTATGGGTGTCGGCAGTCATCAAGTGGATCCAAATTGTTTGCTCCCTTAAAAGTAGAAGTACTTGGTAACTTTTTGTGTCGAATTTTGGTCACTGCGATTCTGAAGCAGTTTTTCATCAAAAAAGAACTTTTAATTAATAATAAAGATAATAAAATAATATTGTCCAACTTCCTACGAAACATGTATTTTTTTTAATTACGGAATATTCCTAGACTGTATTTTATTTCCTACTCCATACAATTTTGGACCTTTCCCTTAAGTTATCGATAAACACAGAGGCATCACTACTTGTTCGCCCTCTCAAACAAACCTCGCGAAATCACCTTTTCAAAAAATATATATTCCGAGCGCCCACTTCATTCATTTCGAGATAAAAAATTCAGAGAACGCGTATGTTAATGACGCTCCAGCTTGTATCTTTCTATTAACTCACTACACTAGTAAAAATGACCACTCGGTGCAGGGAGGGACTGAGAATCGCTAGGTTTAACACCGAGTAACGGGTATAATCAGTAATGGGTTCCTTGTGGAACTAGTAGAAGTATGTGATTGGGACTTGGAGGCAAGTCCCAGGCTACTACTGTCGCAGCTTGGCACCTGTGAAATAGGTTAACCACAAAGGTTTTGGTGGTTGGTGATACCTAATTTCCAAATATTATACCGTCGCGTGCACCCATAGTCATGATCAAGATACGTACAAATATGGCAGCACGTATGCCCTTTTTTATAGTACAGGCACAGCATAGGTGTCCACGGAGCCTTTGATGACTACCGACATCAATGCGGACTTCTACGGGGGCCGAGATATAGACATGTGTGGAACACTTCTTCTATCTTCCTCTCCAGAAGGCCACTGGAAAACCACATGAAACATGGCAGCATAGCTGTCACTTTTCGGCACAATGTGACCGAGAGGTGCCTCCTCGTTCGTGGGGGCCCGTGTCAACTGTAATGTGGCCTGGTACTACCTCTTACATAGGAATAGACCCACATTTAAGAGGTTCATTTTTATATAGTGCTTCAATGCAATAAGACCCCGCAGGAAAGCAGATGATCAATGAATTTCAAGTGGAGTCAGCTTTTGAGAAGACAACCGTTCGGGGATATTTCCATTGAACAAGGGAACCATTGTTTTGTATTCCGTTTTACAATTCTAATTTTACATATAAATTGCGTGTATTGTCACATATAAAGTGGCAGTAGATTGGCCTATTGGAGGAGAGGAAGTAAGGAGAGCAACGCATCGGCATAGTAATTATGCCGATATTCATGTGCATCGATAGTCATAAAAAGGCTATTATAACTCGTGGCCCCCATATATTATAAAAAAAGATCGGCATTGCCGACTTAACCTACTAGCAAATTAAGCAATTGCTCCTCTGCTCCTTAGTCCTTTCTTCTTTCACTGTACAAAAAGCAGCCCGCTTTGTTCAATTGACTTCGCCCAAGGTGCAAGGTAACCTCAGGCTAATGAGGGTCTCATCAATCAATCCACCATCACAACATGTCTTGTATGATGTTGAGGAAATATACCATCATGGAGATACTTTAATTCAACAGCTTTATGAGCTGAGCTAATCGGCTACCTCACCGGTTGTACTTAATACTTTCATTAGGCAGTGGTCTAAAAGCGGTTGGTTTTTTCGGACCTGAACATATGACGTGGAAACGAAGGGAAGCCCAATACAGCTTTCCTCGGATTGCTACGGATGCTCATTGGGTGATGAAACTAAAAGGCTGATGGTCTAGTGACGTCGTTGGAGAAAATTTGGTAATGGAAAACGTCTCGGCTTAGTTTCTTAATACTTTCGTTCAGCAGCAATGTAAATGCTGGTGGTTAGACTGACGATGACATGAAAAAGCTTAGACACTGAGAGGCGTCACGGTGATGCTTCTTAATACTTTCATTCACCAGTGATCTAAAGGCTGATGATCTGACTGACGGTGATATGAAGAAGCTAGGCAATAGAAGGGCTATTGTTGTGGTCTGATGGTCAGACTGGTAGCCATATGCAGCAGGTTAGACACTAGAAGGTGTCTTAGCGATGCTACTGAATACTTTTTCCCAGGAGCAGCCTAAAGGGCCTCTGACTGATGGTGTTGACAGCGCACAATCAAAATCCTAATATCTCGTACACGCAGTACCGTGTCGCCCGAAGTCGGTGTCATTACCGCGCTACAATACGCCGCTCAGCCGGATGCCGCTAATTGGTATCGCCCCCGGCGCCCAACAGTAAACGGATGCACATTTTTCTAGAATTCCCATCTATGGAGTAGAGCTTCTTATATTGATGTGATATTTATTTAAAATCGTTGGATTTTTTTTCTTTGGTAGTTTCTAATCCTTAAAGATTACAATCTTTGAAGATTAAAATAATTAATTTAAATGTGAAAATATTATACCATACATAGTAAATATTTTATGTATTTTTTAATGATGAAAAGAAAAAAAAACGTTACGATAGCAGACTTAGCATATGCTTTCTAGTAGTAGCGGGTGGCCCGTAGGAGGAGCCAAGGATGTCAACGCATCTGCATGACAATAATCCGGATTTTCATGGGCGTCGATAGTTGTCAAAAGGCCCCGATTGCAATGCACTTGCATACGCTTCCCTATGTTATAAAGAAAGGTAAAGCAATAATAAAAAAATATATTAAACAGAAACTAAAAACATATTTTTAAAATAATATGTAGACGACAGGTACGACATATTTTAATATTGTATAACTAGTTAAACATTCCACACAAACCTCTGTGGTTTTAGGTCTGCTTAAATACGAAATACGATATTTTTCATATATAAATATGAAAAATAATAAATACTCAGCTGCTCCAGCCTGACTCGCGACGACACGTGCGCAGGAGCCGTTGCATGGTAAAACATTACTCTCAGCGTTACTGTTCTACACAATTTTACTCCTCATATTTTGTTAATACAGTGGGCATCCAATAAACAGTTGCCAGTCAAAGCCTCTTCCATCCAATCCACGTTTGTCCCAGCGTTTTTCTGTGCACGAGTCAGGAATCCAGTAACGGCAAAACGTATTGAATAACACAAAAAATCCACAAAATCCTCTCCACATCACCCCTGTTCATAGAAAGTTGAACGGAGTATGTTTTTCTTTAAAAAAAAACCATAATAAAAAAAAATCTATTCGCGTTACATACAAAACGAAGTCAACATAGTTAGGGTTTTGGAGTTGCGTCAATAGTTCATTTTCTTCGAACACATTGTCGACATCTTGGAATATATTTCCAGTTGAGACATATTGTTGTGTTAGAGAAATTTAATAAGACGTGAATTTCGAAACCGCGCACCCATTAAGGAGGTATCTGACTAAATATAAGAATGAGCCATTGTGTCGCGCGCACAATTTATACGCTACATGTGGATCTGTCATTAACTATTTCTTATTGTTTATCTTTCTTATTTATTTATTTTGATTAAAGTATCTAGAAATGGATAATTTTGATTTTATTGCGTATATTGTATAGGAAGCGAAGACTTTTAGTGTCCTTGCGTTACAACTGACTTGGGACCGGCACCTTTCTCTTTGGGGGAGGCACCTCTCTCTCATATGATACCGCCGTAAAGTGACAGCTGTGTTGCTGCTTGTGAGTAGCCGGTGGACCAGTGGTGGTGAGAAGAAAAGGATGACCACGCATCTGCATGCCAATTATGTTGTTGTAATGTAATACGGTTGCGTTGATACACACCATTGGCACCGATTGCTCATTAAAAAATAGAGGCAATATATTTTATTTAAGGTCGATAGTGCCGTGCTGTATTGCAGCGAAACTCGGCCGGCACGACCGGGGAGGTATCTCTCGCTCCCATGATGCCGGTGTAAATTGGCGCTTTTTGTGACTAGCCGTGAGATCCATTAGAGGGGAGGAGGAACGGCGGACAACACATTTACAAAACTATTATGCGGATGTTTATGGAAGTCGGTAGTTATCAAAAAGCTCCCACTGGTCGATCGTGCCCCCGTAGTAAAAAAGGCATCTATTTGTAAGGATCGTGATGTCTGGCTCAAAATTATCTCCGTTTTCAAGGTACTGACGTAAAAATTCCTCTACAAATCCTGTGGAGATATAGAAGATAATAAGAAAAACCCTTATTATGTTCTATACCTCATGTTGGGATCTCCTCTGCTGGTAATCATTTCGGCATATAATCTTTCTATTACGATTTTAAGTATAATATACGTTCCGCGAATTGGTAGACTAAGGATTTGATCAAATTCGGCATATTAACGTCCGCATATACGGATGCGTTACCCTCCTTCACTCATCCCGGCAATGGGTCACCGGCAACTCACATACTGCACGAAAAGCGACATCAAAGCCATCGCTTTTAAGGCCGATCGTGTTAACATATCATATTGCTAGGATATGTGTTACATGTCCTAGCAATATAGGATAGCCTAGTTTTTAATTTTTTTTCTGCAAAAAGAAATGCTGGCGAGGTGCGAGGAATCCATGTACCCCACATTTTATAGCCTTTTGTAGACGTCCATAGACATCCACACAACTGGTAGGGAGATTGTTTCCTTCCTTTTCTCTTCCCCCAATAGGACTTCGAAAACTCGCAAACCGCACGAAACGCTACATAAAAAACGGTACCACGTAAGCGATAGGTACCTCCCCGATCCCGGCGAATTCGGCTGCAATTCATCACCACACTACCTCTTACAATACATATTTGGGATGCGGAAGCCTTATCATCACTAATTTAAAACTTATGCACGATCCATGTAATATTACTTAACATTTCTGAACGATTTCGACATCCATAAAAATCGCCTGTCTAATGAATTATTCAAATGGCACGGGCGTTTACATCTTTTAGATACTTTAAACATTAATAGTTGATTACAAGCAACACTGGTTCCGTGGTTATAATTATAAAAGCGCTACGCCTGTTAAATTTATTTATTCCTAATTAATGACTAAAAACAAATATAGCGACGCTATCAAAGTAAAGTTTTTCCATCATTTCGAGGCCGCCATTTCTTAGACGAGATCAACCGTTGAGTTAAACTTAGTTTAAATGTTACGTAGAATTTGTAGGGGAATAAGTTCTCTCTTCGAAAACTCGAGAAACTCTCGTTAGCATTGTAGCCCATTCTTTTTATGCCAGCAATAAAATTACTTATTGCTCCAATTAGTACCGATCATGCTCAGAGCATTAGCAGTAAAATATTGTTTGTTAATTGAATATTGCTGTCTCCTCCACGTATTGCAATATGGTGTACGAGTATCTAAACAATATACGAAGTTAGACGTCGGATGTTGTTAAAACTTACTACACAATATGGTTCAACAACATATGACGATCTGACCTTAACAACTCTTAATGCATATGAGAGTTAATTAAATGGAAAAGTTGAAACTTGAATCACTCGATTAGTTTTTACTAAACATTATATAGTAAATATAAAATTAATAGCTCGAAGAAAATGATATAAATCCAATAAGCAGATATAAATCCAGAAATTAAGTACCCTTTATATGTAACACTTTTATGTTTTACCAAAGCCAAGAGCCATGACTTGGACGATTTAATCATTTTAAAATTTCATAGTAAGAATTTTTTTAGACGTTAAATGCAATATATTACCGAGAAACAATTACCTATGGCACTTTTTATGTTTATTCACCTGATGATTATAATTTTAAGTGAAAGAAAGCAAGTTAAAAAAGATGAGTAACAGAAACCTCTTAAACACGGCAAGTTAGCGATTGTAAGAAGACATTTAAACCTACCACAATAATTAGCTTACAATAGTATTGTGTAGCCGGTAAGAGTCACACTGCATACCCCTTTAAAGAGTAACAAATGATTCTTATAATTATGTTTATAACAATCAACAATGTATATAACATTTTTAACATATGCTAACATAACAATATAACAATATTTCCAATGATGGAGGCAGACGAGTTGTCCGATACATGACCTCATCACTTTAAGCCAATGTTCTAGGAGCGTAGGGTTATCCATCCTAATCTAACTTTTTTTTGGTGACGTAAGAAAACGCCTTTACGCACTATCACTGGCCCCGCGTGGGGTCTAGTGTAGTGGTGCGGTGTGTGCACCTAATCGGTCCACTAAGGGCCGACACTACCATCCAATCTGCCAAGTTTGGCACAGTGCAATGGAGTGAGGTTCTCATCGTCGCCCATTGCCCCGCGCTCAAAAGCACTACCTCCTCTTGCTCTTTAGTCCCTTCTTCTTATAATAGGGGCATAAACAGGAGCCCCCTACGCGATTGCGGCTTCGCCCACGCCACGAACAGGCTTGGGATGGTGGGCATCATAACCAACCCCTCCTTTTTTGTCGCGGGGAAACCTGGGTGGGGTCCAGTGGTGTGTGTGACTCGCGGCACCTGATAGTGCCGAATACCCACAAAAACCACCGCGAGTGCCATCAGAACCGTCCTTGGTGAGGGACCCCGGAACAACAAATCATCAGGGCACCTCGACGGCAGGTCAGCCCCGTACGGGACCAACTCTACCCCCACAGATGGGGTTGCCCTGCACTACAGGACAATTCCACCGATTATGAGACAGTGTAATGGGGTGTGGTTCCCATCGTCGCCCCTTGCCCCGTTCGCAAAAACGCCTCCTCCTGTTGCTCTTAGGTCCCTTCTTCTTAAAAGAGGGGTATCGAGGGCGATTCCTCCTCCTGATCTTTAAGCCCCCTCTTTCTATAAGAGGGGTGCAAAGATCCTCCTTAGTTCAATTGGCTTCGCCTGGGTTCATCCCAGGCTAATAAACCCCACCGCCACGACAAGGCTTGAACCATGGTGGGGTTTTTTTTGGCGATGAAGGGGAATGCATTTACGCATGAGACCTGGGAGCCCGGGCAGGCCCCCTGAGACCTGTGTTGGAACCACCTGAAACCTCGGCAATTGGACTTGGCAATTCCAACTAAACCCCTACGGGAGCCTTCAGCTGCTATTAATGGAGGGTCCCGGATCTTCAGGCAACCGGACCCCACCAGCGACAGGCTGGCCTCCGCAAGAAGGCCAGACCTCCTCGGAGACTGTCCGGCTACCCTATGACCAGTCCCCACGACGCCGTGTCTTAATGATGTTGTGGACCGAGTTCCCATCCCGGCCCGACACGGAACACAGGGGCACTACTGAGGGCGCTACAGATAAGCGCCTCCTTCGTACCCCCATTCGTCGTCGACGGGGAGAGGCCACGTCGGCAGCCTCCTCTCTCACCCGCTCTCCGGCTTCCTTCTGGAACATGACGGTCTTGCAGAAGGAAGCCATCGCCTGGTAGGACTCGCCGCTGCTAAGCATGCGACTATGATTCTCGACTTTGTTAAGTCCCCTCTGACCACTGATGTCAGATCGTGACGCTGCGCCGCCCATCTTGGGCACACCTCGAGGGTGTGCTGGGCCGAGTCTACCGCCGCGTCACAATAGACAATGTGTCGTCGGCTCCCTGTGGGCCGTCCTACACAGATACTCACCGAAGCAACCATGCCCGGTGAGTACCTCCGCTAGACGGAAGGTGAGGGGTTTGCGCCTACGTCGCATCCATTGCTTGAGGATCGGGCACAAAGCAGCCGTTATCTTTCTACCTTACGGCTTCCGCGCCAGGTCCTCCCCCCACCTCTGCATTAACGCCACATGCCCTAACCACAGGACCTGCAGGATCTCGCCATACGTGGGGATCAGGCCGAGAGCCCTCCCATCCAAGACATAGGAGCAGTTCTAGGCAAGAACCTCCGCCACGAGTTCCCACGAGGGATCGCCGGCTAGGGCTGTCGCTGCAGCCCACATACCGTACGGTACCCCCGGATCGACCTCACTGCGACAAACCTCTGAGCGATCATTTGTACGGTCGACCCCAGGAATCCCTCCCGAAATCCCTTACTAGCTCCAGCTGGGCCTCCTCCTAGGCTCGGCGAATGGCCTGTTGCAGAATCTTTACCTTCTCCACGTAGATCCTGCGCAGCCTGTCGCCCCTGTCGACATCCTGGGGGCGTCTCCGCCTGTTCCGGGTGTAACTGATAAGTCGGCCGTCCACTAATAGAGAGCCCGCCGCTGGTGCGGACTCTATTCGGGCCTGAGCACCGCCGTTTCCTCTGCCAAAAATTCTTTAAAATAGGTGGCGAGCAAATCCACTTTCTCGTTTCGCCACACACCCCAGCCCCGGGACCGAATGGTCAACACCAGGACAAGTTTATATAGACGACTTACTGATTTCTCCAATACAAAATCGAACCACTAAAACACGGATATCTCCGTGACCCGACGTGACACCAGAAAAATTCGAATACCAAACGACGCGCCTCCAAAAGTACTATCAATTGCCGCTACTTACCCTAAGCTATCAATACGCAGTATGCAACTTGTACCATATGGTGGGGATCCCAACCAACCTTTTTTTTTTTTTTTTTGTTGACGCGGGGAAACGCATTTACGCGCCTTCACTGGCCCTGGGTGGGGTCCAGTGGTGTGTGGGGCTCGCGGCACATTATATAGTGCCGAATACCCACAAAAACCACCGCGAGTGCCAACAGTGCCGTCTTTGATGAGGTGCCCCGGAACAACAAATTATCAGGGCACCTCGACGGCAAGTCAGCCCCCGAAGAGACCGACGCCACCTCCACAGATGGGGTTGTCCCGCACCACAGGACAACCCCACCGACTTTGGGACAGTGCAATGGGGTGAGGTTCCCATCCTCGCCCCTTGCCCCGTGCGCAAATGCGCCGCCACTTCTTGCTCTTTTGTCCCCTCTTCTTATAAGAGGGGTACAAAGAGCGGCACCTCCTCCTGCTCTTAAGTCCCCTCTTCTTATAGGAGGGGTACTAAGAGCCGCCACCTCCTCGGTTCAATTGGCTTCGCCCAAGGTGTCTCGGATAACCCCAGGCTACTGAGCCCCACCGCCACGACAAGGCTTGAACCATGGTGGGGGGATCCTAACCAACCTGGTCCAACTGCGACCGGCAAATATTGTCATCACAGGGACAAGCGCATGGCAATGTTTTATATATCAATATTGTAAGAAATAAAAAGAAGTGGAAAATCCACTAAAATCATTTTATTTTAATAGGTAACATTTTTTGTGAAATATTGCAGGAGAGAAAACGAGCAATCCGGGTCTTTTGAAGAATACCAACACCACAAACACCGCCTTATTGTCATGCAGATGTATTGCCCTCCTTACTTCCAAAGTTACTCTTCCTTACATCTAAACTGAAAAAGTGATGTGTTTACTTTAATAAAGTGTAGTGCACGAGTTAAACGGAGTTTATGCTGGCGGTGGTACCGCGTGGCTCAGGTGTTTAGTTAATGCGGCCTGAGTGACTCGGCGCTCTGTCCCCGCAACGTCACAATTAGTTGATAATCTTTCGAGATGGGATGAGACCATCTGAATATACCAATTTACATTTTCTAACAACCCGATTACCTGCATCAGGGCAAAGTTATTTTGACTAACAATAAGACGGAGTGTGAAACAGGGATCGTGCTTCTAGACTGCCACGCGAACTTGTGGCTGAAGTGCGCACTTTTTACTCACATACAACATGTAATTAATATTTTATTTACGTTTAATATTTTAAGTAAATACTAATTCGAAGTGTTGGTCGACCGTTCACCAGGTGGGAAGACGATCTCCGTGCAGTAGTCGGTCCGGGGTGGATGCAGGAGATCGGTCGTCTTGGCGTTCATTGAAAGAGGCCTATGTCCAGCAGTGGACCGTTAAGGGCTGATAATATTATTATGTTATTAAAATTTTAATATTGTTTAAAATGCCTGAGATATCACGTCAAAACTTAAATAAACTTTAATAAAATATTGTCATACATATTAATAATAATAAAAGATAATAATAACGAGGTAATGTCGGCTGTCCGTCTGTGACATCAAACGGCCCAACCGATGAATCAATTATTATGAATTTTTAAATAGAGATATTTGAAGGTTTTGGGATGAACACAGGTATTTAGTCAATTCTGTCTATTTTATTATTATAAAATACGGAGATGCTATCATTACCTCCGTAAAGATTTCGCTACTTCTATAAACATCGTTGTGGTTTCTATATACTCGTAAGTCGAAAAGCAATGACGCAGAATGTTGACCCATATTACATTTTGTGTGATAAAAAGTCCTCTAAACTAAATTGGTTGCGTATAAGAACATTTATATAGACCTAGGTGTATATAGGTCACCTAATGAGTTTAGAGCGCTGGGCGCAGCTGATGGGATGGGTATATTTGACGACCGGCGCATTAGAAACGGTTCTCCCTAAACCTGAAAACAAAAAAGTCTTCCATAGTTATTCGAACTGTTAAGGCTGGACAAGCCCCGCCCCGTCAATCAGTATTAGGTCCCTCCGAAAAAAAAAATAGAAAAGGCAAACTTTGTGTGTTGCTCCAGAGGTCGCAGGATCGAACGTCTTTATATATATATATATTTTATTCTATTATTTAAGCACTAAATATTATTATTAAATCGCGTAAATAACATTTGTGCCAACTTCTACCTTAGCAAAATAAATGCCTTAGGTAAGATCACGATTGATTGTATTTTATTTTTCTTTTTAGGCTTTAACAAGAATAAAATTTCGCCTGATCAACTATGTAGTTGATAGTCTTCGGAGTATGTCCACCGCTTTGCCCCTGACGTGTCCTGGTACAAATATTTAATATAAGTCAATAGATAAATAATCTTCTGTCCTTCATGGTCCCCGCTCACAACTCATCGCGCTGATTATTCATACGTGCAAAATGGTCTCCGACTCACTAAGACCAGAGCTCCGCATGGCGTCATATCTGTATTCGGATAAACTGATTCATTATTAGCAATTAATCTTATAATGAACGGAATTGAACCCGCAAATGAATACTATATAAGATTGTAGAGATGACATAGATGCCATTGAACTTAATAAAATGTCAATTTTCGTTGACTGAAAAGAACAACCACTGGGAATAAAACTACTTCAAAGGTGTTTATAACTCATTTACATGTTGTATAGCTGCCTATAATTATAATCTCACCTGAAACATCTTCTAAAAAACTAGCCAAGTACATAGAGCTGCCTCTTTCTCTATAAGAAGTAATAATATCTCTAAGCAAAGCCAAACCAAGTCTGAGGTTCTAAATTGTGTTCTCTTTATAAGTAGTTAGTTTTTATGTGACATTTACTTGTTGACGTTCAACGGCTATGTGACATAAAATCTAACTTTATTAATAAAAAAATCGCAAGGAAGAACCTTAGACTTGGCTTGACTTTGCTTAGACATATCATTACTTTTGGAAAGAAAGAGAAACAAACAGTTCTGTTGAGACTTGGCTAGTTTTTTACAAGATGTTATAGGGAGATTTTACTTCTTTTTTAGGTATGTTTTAGAAGGAGGACACATTAGTGGAAGGGGCTTATCATGTTGAATAACTTCTATAAGAGCCCATTTCCATATCATCCATGGTTCTGCTGGGCTCATTCTTATTCTTCGTCAGATACAGCAGAGCTTTGTTTTTGTTATTTCAAAATCAATGGGTCAGTCACGATTGATAAATTTTGTAAACACAGAATTTCAATAACTTCAATGGTTTTGTTACTCTCTGCCGGTTTCTTGTCAAGATCTTCAGGTACTCCAGATCTTCCATGATTTCCATGAGTTTTAATATTTTTCACATAGTTTTAAATGGGAAGAGAACTCCAACATTATACCAAGTTTCTGCTGTTTGCCATCTAAATCTAAAATCCTTGTTAAGACAAATTAAACAAGCCCACACACGACAGCGTTCCGATATTTTATAGCATAGTATCCATCACCGTCTTCCAGCAGCATCATCAGATCTTAAATGTCACCTATGTCAAAAGTCCTTGTCGAGACAAAACAGAGGAGACCACACACAATAGGGTTCCGATATTATATCGCACAGTATCCATCACCGTCTTCCAGCAGCATCATCAGATCTTAAATGTCATCTATGTCAAAAGTCCTTGTCGAGACAAAACAAAGGAGCCCACACACGACAGGGTTCCGATATTATATCGCACTGTATCCATCACCGCTTACCAGCAGCATCATCAGATCTTAAATGTCATCTATGTCAAAAGTCCTTGTCGAGATAAAACAAAGGAGCCCACACACGACAGGGTTCCGATATTATATCGCACTGTATCCATCACCGTTTTCCAGCAGCATCATCAGAACTTAAATGTCATCTATGTCAAAAGTCCTTGTCGAGACAAAACAAAGGAGCCCACACACGACAGGGTTCCCATATTATATCGCACTGTATCCATCACCCTTTACCAGCAGCATCATCAGAACTTAAATGTCATCTATGCCAAAAGTCCTTGTCGAGACAAAACAAAGGAGCCCACACACGACAGGGTTCCGATATTATATCGCACTGTATCCATCACCGTTTACCAGCAGCATCATCAGGACTTAAATGTCATCTATGTCAAAAGTCCTTGTCGAGACAAAACAAAGGAGCCCACACACGACAGGGTTCCCATATTATATCGCACTGTATCCATCACCGTTTACCAGCAGCATCATCAGAACTTAAATGTCATCTATGTCAAAAGTCCTTGCCGAGACAAAACAAAGGAGCCCACACACGACAGGGTTCCCATATTATATCGCATCCATCACCGTCTTCCAGCACCAAGAAAACAAAGAAACATGATGTGACGATGATGATGCCTATAATATTCTCAACGAATAACTTCTCACAACTCCAACGTCATCAATAGCGGAATACAGAGATTGAATACAAAATCATTTATTCCTCCACGGTACCCTAAACTGCGTTCCCACCTGAGCGTTTCGTCTCATTTAGCACGTCTCGTATGCGCGGGCAGGCTTAGGTACCTTAGGCGGTGTATCTCAATTGCTAGCCCCTTTTTGTTAATATTTAAACACTAGATTCCGAAATTATCTTATCAATTTTATCTAGATTGCAGTCTATTCGTCTTTATGCTGAGATGCTTTTAATGAAATTGGATTTCTTTAAAATGTTGCCTGGCACGTTTGGCTCTTGAGAGAGTACTATGTCATCACCAGTGCTAAGCTAGAACTGGTTTCCAGCTAGCTAAGAGGCTAAGCTAGATTTAAGGCTATTAAGCTTTGTAGTTTCTTTTTCATAGAATACAAATGAAGTCGTCAGCTACATGTAAGTTAATGACATTAATTGTCAGTTAATTAAAATAATCGATATGCCATCACATTGAGGTTATGCTCTGCTTCCATATTTCCGTCTTTCCCTGGGGTGGGCCACCGGAAACACTGCACGAATTGCGACAGCTTCATTGTATCAACTTATTCAATGCCGACATATACCAACTTATAATTAATACTATATAAAAGTAGGTCGACAAGAAGGCCTCAAATTGTACTCAACGGCTTATTTTGATAACGACTCGAACGGTATAGAGCTGCTAGCAGAATACTACCAACGACTCGCTACATACGGTCTCAAAAAGATGGCAACTCTCTTGTTTATACTGACCTTGATAGTTGAACTCCTAAAATTTTTACATCAAGGATTACGTCAAGGGACAGTTTACGTTAAGTCTCAACCCATGTCTGGATGCGAAAAAGGATGTTTAGAGTTAGGGTTACCTTAACTTTAGTAGGTATACTAAACGATCAAAAATAATTAACTAAAACAACAATTACCTCTTTGTTCATTAAAGAATATAACCACAAGTCGGCTTGTAGTCTGTGAAATAAAATAATAATCGAGGTAGCATGTAATTAGCGCTCCAACCCTTTTGTAGTGGGGAGACGAAAAAACATGGCCGACGCGAAGTACGTATTAAAAAATTACAAAAAGCCATATTTTTCATTATGTTTGTGCACAATTGTGAATCGTTGGCCGATTGTTGCCGGATCAAATGTACGTTTTCAATAATGCCCGGATCACGGGCCGGGTATTAACGGATATGTCGCAGGTGTAGTACACATCCGGGAGCC
Organism: Eumaeus atala; assembly: GCA_017140195.1. Taxonomy (NCBI): domain Eukaryota; kingdom Metazoa; phylum Arthropoda; class Insecta; order Lepidoptera; family Lycaenidae; genus Eumaeus; species Eumaeus atala. The sequence continues at coordinate 370,583 of JAFELO010000653.1, read as the reverse complement.
AGGCAGAACACCCGAATTTTTAGTCATTTAACTTTTATATTATATTATAATACTATTTTTAACTGAATGATCTATTAAATAAAAGCAAGAAAAAATATTGTACAATCTCATCAATGATTTATAATAATCACTTTCAATAAATTCTATTAATTTTTATATAGTATTTACAAATTACACATCAGTAGTAGTATACATATTTTAAAAAAAAATTCTTAGAGAATTACACATATAGATTAATAAATTTAATAAACAAAAAATGAGGCATTTAACTTGCTGCCATTGACGTTTGTTATCATATGTTATTCCATTTAGCAGGAAGAACACTTCAATGGCTTTTATGCTTGCAAATCTTCCACTCTTCATCGCTTCAATTAACAAATTATTGTAATGGGGACAGTACCCCGACAGAGGGCGTCGTTATGTAGACTTATTAATAAGTCAGCAACACTGACAATTATGTTTTAAACTATACTAACTTATTTATCTGAATAACAGTCCGTATAAAAACCATTGCAAAGGTTTAATGAGGAATACAAAACGATAGGAGTACATGTTACGGCTTAGAATTTCTGCACAGCAAATTATCATTATTTTCATTATCAGTATCGTCTATTGAAACTGACTACAGTGCAAAAAAATGAGCCATAATAGCTGAAATATAAACGGAACAGTATTTTATTTGTCTGGCCTTCATACATTATCCGTAACCAAGATAGTCTCTTACAAATCCAGACTTATTGCGGACTGAGTGGCAAGTGGCGCGCGAATCATTCGCGGATGCATTTACTTGGGATTTATATAGAGTAGCTGTTTTATGAATTACATCACCTTCAATGTTAGTCGAAATTTTTTTGATATATTCAAAGCTTAAAACGTGAAATTATTTTGTATATGAAATTGAAAATAAAAAAGAAAGTAATCTCTTATTTTTTTTCAAGTTAGATGAGCTTACAGCCGTTTTATCAATGGGATTCTACATCTAAAACATTGATTTTCAAACCCGAACATTGGCGAGCCTTTTCAACATCTTGTAGTGTGGGCGTTGCCTTCCCATCTTATTGATGGTACGGTCATCATACCAATTATCCCATAACATAATTATAACCGAACGTCATTCACCATATCGTAGTTCAATAGAAACTTATATTGAACTATAAAAAAAGTTTTTATCTAACAGTGTAGGTTCAATTCTATCTAAATCTGTTGTAACGTAAAGTATTTCCATATTAACGGAGTGATCCGCTAGGCCATCCGCTGCCCTAATTTTAAATACAGGTTTGAAAAAACCAGACCTGTACGCTAATGATCGATAGTAACTCTCACGCATATAAATTAACTCTAGCCACCTATACTATCTTTGTTGTATCTTTCAAATAAACACCTATTTTTATGGATTTATTTATTTTATAAAGTAGAGAGCAAACAAACAATCGGGTCATCTAAAGGAAAAGGATTTCCGACACCTACGGACAGCGAACACTTAAAGCATTTAAATAAGAGGTAGTGCGATGGCGCAATGCAGTGGAATTGGGCCGGCACGTCCAGGGGAGTAACATCTTCGGTGTCAAATTTCTTGTGGCTAGTGAGTAGCCGATGGTGGCCCATTGGAGGAGGGAGGAGTTAAAAAGTAGGGCAACGCATCCGCATAGTAATTATGACGATGTTCATGGGCGGTAGACATAAAAAGGATCCAATATCTCGTTTGTGCCCCTATATTATAAAAAAATAGCAATACTTACGACTCTATATTAATATCTCGTGGTAATAATTCAGGATTAAAATTTGCATCTGTAGATATGCGTTTTCTTTCACGGCGCTGTCTACTTGAACCCTAGCCATCTAGACATCTAGATACGTAGGATTACCCTAAACTTATGTTACCTGATTTTTATATGTTTTTTTGTACAATGTTGCAGAATGTTCCCTTTTATACATAGCTCGGTTTGCCTGAATTGCTAAGGTTTGAAATTTTAATTATACTGTAAAACTGTTCCTTTGCTCTAATTATTTTTTCTTTTCTCAATTCAGAGGGAATTATGGTAATCTGGCAAGGATGTTATTTTTAATAGCAGCGTTTGTCCCCCAAACCAAAAAATCGGAGCCTTTTGATGACTGCCGATTTGCCCATGGAAAATCGCATGATTGTTACGCAGATGCATTGCCCTCCTATCGTCCCCCTCCCACAATGGGCCACCGGCTATACAAACCTCACGCAATGCGTCATAGACGCTGTCACTTTTCGCTGGTATCAAGCGAGTGAGCGGTATTGTCCCGGCAGTGTCATGCACAATGCATGGCACTACCTCCTCCAGTGCAGCATGGCACTACCTCTTCCAGATAATGTAAAACACAAGAGAGCACATATTACCCTCGTCATAAAGTCCCTCAATTAAAATAGTTTTTTTTATACTAGGAAACGGTAAAGATGACGTCACATCGCTTTTGTTTCTACCTACGCCCAAAAACATCTGCGAAAATGTTATGCTCGTGTGATGCCTTTGACTATGACTATTACTATACTATGACCTTCTTTTATTTGAATCCCTTCTTTTATTTGAATCCCTTCTTTTATTTGAATCGTACAAAACATTTTTATAAGTTTTCGCCCTTGAAATTTTGCCATTTCTAGAATTCAATCGATTCGATTCGAGATGGGCTCTCCCTTGATGAAGGGGTGGGATTTTTTTTTGTTCAGGTATTAATTTATAAATAAGCGCAAGTTTTCACTAAACTGATGACAGTAAAAGTAGTTTTATTGTAATAGTAGGCGAGCATGTAAAAAAGTAATAATGAAAAATAAAATAATTCAAAATGTAGTAACAAAATGTACGTGCAAATAGCCTGTAGAATTATGGAATTATATAATAATAATAAAAAAAGAACAACAGAATTAAAGGATACCAAATTTTCGAATAAAATCATCATACAGGCTTTCATACTTTACACTTTGTTGAGTGCAGGTGCGGGCTTCTCCCAAACTTTGTCTAAATAATGGCCCTTATATATGTGGGTATGTTGTAAAAATTTAATGCTCCCTTAGGGAATGATAGGCATGATGTAGGTACCTTTTTTTTCTTTCACAAGACTATAATAGGTAAAAAACATCTACAAGGTATACAAATCTGAAGCTTATGTTATGCATATTTTCCTGCAGCAGGACAACTGGAATTAATTCCACTACGAAATAAGTAGCACCTTTATACAATAATTTTATAATAAGGAATTTGTTAACTGTGTAATTAGTGTTATAGTTGTTGAATAATAATAAAAATAATTAACAACAAATATATATGTCTGTATGTGATTGATTTTCTCAAAATCTACTAAACGGATTTTCATGCGGTTTTCACCAATGCATGGAGTGATTACCGAGGAAAGTTTTAGTGTATAATTCTTACCTTCGTTACGTATTGGCGAAGTGGGGGTGGATCCCTAGTTTTATCTATGCTTATTATAAAACAGTGTTCGCAAAAATCGTATGACTGCATGTGATCGATTTCCCCAAAGTCTACTGTACAAATTTTCATGCGGTTTCCACCCATGGATTGAGCTATTTACGAAGAAGGTTTAAGTGTTTAATATGTTAAAGTATCGGTATGTTAAAGACGAGCGAAGCCTGGGTGGATTGCGAGTCTTCTTCTTATATGTAAAACAAGGGAGGTTCTAGGCCGGAAGTTACCTGGATATGTTATACACATAATTTATCAAGGTAAACATACGGGGCAGGTCGCTAGTACTGCATATTCCTATAATACTGTTTAGCGTATACATATTTGGATATTTTTAAAACCAATTGTAAACATTTACGTTTGAGTGTACGACATTGTTTTTTCTCCATACTTACCTTTAAACTCGACGAATCCATTTAAAAACACGTATTTCCGCTAAAAATATTTAAATGGAACCGAAAATTAAACCAATACATAGTAGGTGATTAAATAATTATTCCGTGCCAATGACCATAGAAATTCATTAAAAAAAATCTGAATTATGTTGAAGTCCGCCTCTCAGCGTGACGTGTGGTCACAAGATAGGCGAAAACAGATTTACTTCCTTTTTAATCCCGAGACACAGTATCTAATCATCACCATCGATCTTACAAAACCACTTGGAAGGCACCGCAGGCCACGACTACCAGAATTAAACACAAACTAAGCGATGACTTTAAATAGTAAGTGGTCCCTTGGAACGGAAAAGAGGGCAACGCGTCTGCAAGACAATAATGTGAATGTACCCGAGCGGGGAGATACCTCTCGCTCACAAGATACCGGCGTGAAGTGAGATCTTAGGTGTCGCGTTTCCTGTGTTTTGTGAGTAGCCAATAATCCATTGGGGTGGAAGGACGCATTTGCATAGTAATTATGCTGATGTCCCTGAGCGTCGGTAGTCGTATAAAGGCTTCGATTACAGTTTGGGGGACAATACTATAAAAATACTTTTAAAAACTTGTGACATCTGTACGTCAGTCATCTCCGTCCACCCGTGACCCTGGTTGCTGTAAAGCTTCCCAATTGTCGGGCTAGTTAAATAATTAAACACTGAGATAAAACCATAAAATTAGTTTTATTGTAATAAATATTTTTAATTTGTTCTCGATTGTAACCTGTATCAATTTTCATCAAAAATTTATTCATTAGTTTTTGTGTAAAGGTCAACAGACATACTATAATCCTAATAATAATAATATCTTTATCTTATCTATGTTTATATAAGTAGGTTAGGGGCAGCACCCCCTTTTAAGTGTAATAATACCTGTGCCAGGAGGTGAGATATTCATACAAATTTTGTAGTAATATTAGTAGCCTGTACAGAGAGATTGGAAAGTACTTCCTAATCGTAGCGGCCAGCCGCACCGCTATTTTAGTGGTCGGACACGCAGAACTGGTTGGTAGACGGTCGAACGTGCCCGACCGTTATGTTAACACATTGACACACCATGGGCTGAGAGCCCATAGACCACAGGTACTCCTCGTCCCACCATCTTCGACCCTTCTCCTAGCCTCAGCTGTCCTTATAATCCTATATTTCTAGAAATTTCGAAAGAAACTACATTCTCTCAATGAGTAAGCTCTGGCCCGCGTTATGAAAAAAATATGAGTATAAGTGTGCGTAACTTTAATCAGCATAACGCCTTAGTGCGCTTACGTCCAGTTCAGGCGCGTGTTGGAGCTTAACTCAGCAAGCAGGACTGTGTCACGTCAATGTCGCGTCATCAAGACAAATCTTACGTCACCTTTTTTGTGGCAGTGGCGGTCTGATGGGATGACTTACTGCCACAAACATGATGCAGAAGTGAATAATGTACATGGGACGTAATCTCCGTAAGGCGTTACGAAATTGTTACGCTCAATTGCTCGATCACTGTTTCTTTCTATTTTTTTTAATAATTCACAGAACACAGAGTTCATGAAACACAGAAATAAAATAATCAAAACCGTCCAAGGGCGAGTTGAACTCGCCCATGAATGGTTCCGTAGCAGCAAATTTCACTTATCTCTTAAATTGCCTCATTGGTTTTGTTCAAACCGATACTAGTTTAAATTATTTGTCGAATTCTATGATATTAGCTTTTTCACAATTTTCCCCTCAGTAGTTTTTAAGTTTGAGGGGGGACCTTTTTAGCACCTTATAAACACATAGTACGCAAAATATTTGCATAATCCCAAAAATCTTAGAAACTTACATACCATTTTAAAAAAACCCATTGAACTCCTTACACGGTTATATACCCTCGATATTTTTTATGCCTCAAAGGTATTTATTCCTATTTCTTCAAACAGCGCACCTTAAGTAGTAAGGAGCTGGATGAACGCCGTAGTATAGCCTGAACCAATAATTATCTATAAAACACCACATCTATAGCTGTTTGCTAATATTTGTAGTGTACAATTTACGCCTTTAAGTATATAGCGGTATTCTCTGTGGCACTCATCACCATCAATCAGCCTTTATCAGATCCTGCTGGACATCCGCTTTCTCCAATTTGTATGACGACCGGCTGGATCAACTGGTATCGCGGCGGTTAGTCCGCGTGTTACGCCAGAGGTCGCGGCTTCGAAACCCGCCTCGGTCCCGAATGTTTATATATGTATTATATTTATTTCTATAATAAAAACCTTAAAAATATAAAACTTCTTAAATTTATAATAATATTACTAAAAATATTAAATACATTTCATTTGTTCTAGTACCTGAAACACGACTAGTGGTGCAGACTCTGCTGTACGGGACTTGTGTTGCATGGGTTTACGGTGCATAGCACAGGACAAGGCTGACGTGGTGTGATAAGTCCACAGATACTATTTTTATTTATTAAAACTTTGTCTTCCTAAAGGTATCTAGAACCTTCCTGATCCATCTGCCATCTGCTCTCCTGAGTGAACAGCCCTGTGTCACTCCAGAGAGCATAAAATGTGAACAGTATTTTTAAAACATCAATAACCCTAGGTAGGTATATTTAAAGATGGAGAAAGGAGGAGAGGAGGTAAAAGATTTCTAATAAGTAACTTCTTTGAAGAAGCATCGTCAGAAGGTCCGGTGCCAATCATCTGGCCATAAAAGTGGGGACTTGCAAGGTAAAGAATCCACTTTTTAGCGACCCATAAATGCTCATCTTCTCTACACCCTGAAAAAGGTGAAGATACGATTAAACTTTACTTAATTTAAACGGAATATAGACAAGTACTAGCAGTTGATCATGTCGAAACTTTGCTACTTGTTTCCACAGGTCCTAGGTGGGACCTAAGATATGGATTCCTACTATAGAAACCCCTTCGTTCTTCCAACAGCTCTCTAGCTGTAGAGACTACAAGCTATAGTGTATTAAGAAGGAGAAATACTACAGGTCTCGGCTCAAAGTTGACTGCCAGTGAAACAGGGATGTGCTCACTGGACGCTTAGTTTCCTTAACTGCTATATATTATTTGTATAGAAGAGAAAAAGCCCCAATGACGGGACGTACCCACGGGCTTTAAGCGGTATAGTGACGCTTCTGCTGGTCACTTATGCTGTCAGACTTGTTTTCATTATGATCCGCCCTTATCGGTTCGACCCTAGATTTTCAAAGAATGCCAAACGATTCCTGCTCCTCGCATCCGTATCCTCAGCATTTAACCCTCGTAATAAAAACCTTAATTAAAAACGGCCATAACTGTAGTTAACGAATACGCCATTAATAATCGCATAGTTAAACTAAACCCGCCGATGAAATCGATAACTGTACGCAGGATGTAACGTGACCACACGACAAGCTGTACACAAGACCGTACCGTTTTCACATCAGTCTACTCGGCACGTAGTTTAATGTCAACGGGCCAAAGCATTGGATCATGTAAATTTAAAATTCAAAGTTTTGGTATAAATCATGTCAAAATCGTAAATATTGCTTTCCTTTTAAGTACACTCGAAAATATTTTAAACAGCATTATGTAATAAAAATTATAAATAACAAAAATGTACAGTCAAAACCTTTTAAACTAAAACATATAAGCCTTCATAATCAGAGCCGCATAATCAGAAGTTACGCAGACACGTTTTCGTCGTTTATTTAATTTCATTTCGACGGTCGCAAACTGTACGAAATATGACATAGATATCATTTTCACACCTGTAGTATATGAGACTTTTCCGGATGTGTTCGATTTGATTATAAAATTCAATAATCCTAAAACCACATGCACTAATCCGCCTAACCAAATCTCAAATTAAAACATACTCGTACTTAGACACAAATAATAAGGAACAAAATTATTCATGTCCCACAAAGACAAGAAAAACTGGTAACACTACACGCCTATAGCTTAGATACCGAAGTCCGGGTACCGTTATGTTGCATAACAAAAAAGCTCTCAAGATTAAGGTAAATACGCATCACAAACTTGTGTGGTAATGGACCGGACAGTGTACGTAAATATCGAACGGTCATAGAACTTCCCATGTGTTTTATGTCTTGTATGAATTAGCATGAATGAATTTATTCATCTATCGCATTTATGACAGATGATTTATGTATTTTCAAGACACCGATGCTCTCCTCCGGGGTCTCTCACCACGATCCAATGTGATCTCTTACATCATGTCAACTTTTTCTCCCCTCATCACTATCCCAAGGAACCGAATACAAAAGTGTTTTACTACAAATGGAATCCTATTCTGAGATGCATATTACAAGAATAAGAATGTTATATTATATTAGCTATCCCGACAGACGTCGTTCTGTCGTAAATTGAATTTGTTGTCATTGTAACGTGTAAACATTAAAATAAAAACGTTAAGCCTAAGTAATAAGGGTTGTTCACCCGAACAACCCTTATTACTTAGGGGTATAAAAATAGACAGTATCAGATTATCAGTCCTACTGAATATGCACATTAAGTTTGGTAAAATTCGGTAAAGCCGTTTGGCTTTATGTGGGCAATGTTATAAGGAAAAAGAACTTAACATGTCTTGCGGCTGAGATGGCCTAGTTCTTCCAGCACATCTGGTATGTTTGCTGGAGTGCACCATGATGTACTTTTGCTATCATGCGCAGGCTCCGGGAACTTACAGTTTTCTGGCTGCTGCTGATGATGATGATACCTAATTAATTTAAATTTTTTAGTTTTCTTTCTTTATTCTGCTGTGGTCTGTATTATTCAACGGGTTTTTGGGTTAATTGAAATGATAGTGATAGTTACCGGGATGAAATAAACAAGAAACCTTGTTCTCTCTCTATATTTTCACTTACAACTTACAGCAGATAATCGAATTTCTAGCAACTTAAGTTTTTTTACCCGATTGCGGTATAATGAGGGTAATGTATGTTCCCACATACATACTTACACATTAAAACACAAGCAAGTCAAGCAGTCCGGTTTTTTTTTATTTTATATTGATTTTATTGGGACTAGAGAGACCTTTGATAATAATGTCGTTATAGCAGTTCGAAGTCAAGAAGTAGGCGGCGGTGCACCCCCGCGCTTAACGAGTACGTAATTCCGTCGGTCGTGTGCCTTATTTCTCTCCGGTCGCGTCGGAGAATTAAGGAATAGATTTCTTCTTGACTGCTCTATGCTGATGATGCAGAAGTATCCCGTACAGCTCTATCGGTTTACAGGCTAGGTGACGTTGTGGGAGGGGGGCAGACGCCTCTCCTTTCCCACAGATGGGAAGGATGCATCCCGAAAGTTACTTAAGATTAGCTAAAGTAACCATTACATTCTTGTCAAGAGGACCTGGTCCCCTCATTCCCCACTACGATTCAAGCCTTGTCGTGGCAGTGGGGCTTAGTAGCCTTGGTTCCATACACCTTGGGCGAAGCCAATTGAACCGTGGAGGCGGGTGCTCTTTGGGGTGCTTCTTTTAAGAAGAATGGACATAGAAGCAGGAGTAGGAGCCGCTCTCTATATCCCTCTTATAAGAAGAGGGGACAAAAGAGATGAAGCGGCGCTTTTGGGCACGGTGCAAGGGGTGGGGATGGGAACCTTACCACATTACACTGTCCCAAACTTGGTAGGGTTGACATGTGGTGCGGGGACAACCCCATCTGTGGAGGTGGCGTCGGTACCTTAGGAGACTGATTAGCCATCCAGGTGTACTGAAGATTGTTGTTCCGGGACACCTCACCAAAGGTAGCACTGGAAGAACCCGTTGAGCTGTCATGACTAGGGGAATCGTCTCGCCCACTCATTCTACCACGGGCGGGAGACACGACTCCCGCGCGGTCGTCGTGGTTAACAGCGTATAGAGAGCGCACTTGTGCCGGCGCAAACAGCGTATAGAGAGCGC
>JAFELO010000653.1:318158-360615 GCA_017140195.1 Eumaeus atala | reverse complement strand
ACTTGTGCCGGCGCAAACAGCGTATAGAGAGCGCACTTGTGCCGGCGCAAACATTCGTGCAATATGATATGTCCGGCGCAGATGGCTCGTCTCAACAGAGATGCCGCCAGAGCCGAAATTGTTGGGACTTTTATTTGCCAGACGGTTCTTGATTAATCACGTCATAACGCTTGGGGAAAATGGCTTGAGGAGGAGAAGGTACCTTTATTATTACGTAATATGTAATTTAATTATATCTATAATTAGATAATAGATAGGGTATTCAAAATTATCAATAGTATAAATAAGCGTTTGGACTCCATATAAAATGAGAAAGCCAGTATTAAAAACTCCCACAAAACTCATCAACGACAAGTATAGCTCTATCTGACTTTGCTTAGGGTTCCGTACCCAAAGGGTCAAAAACGGAACCTTACTACTAAGACGACTTCACTGTCCGCCTGTCCTGCCGTCTGTCCGCCCGTCCGTCCGTCTATCCGTCCGTCTCTCCGTCCATCTGTCCGGCTGTCCGGCCGTCCGTCCGTCTATCCGTCCGTCTCTCCGTCCATCTGTCTGGCTGTCCGGCCGTCCGTCCATCGATCCGTCCGTCTCTCCGTCCATCTGTCCGGCTGTCCGGCCGTCCGTCAGTCTACCAGGCTGTGTCTCATGAACGTGATCGCTACAGAGTTACAATTTCCAAAGATGATGTTTTTATGTTTTCTCTATAACACAAAAAAAGAATAAAATTATTATTTAAGATTAAGATGAAGGATTCAGGAAACGCGGTTTTGTGGCTCGATAATTATTTCTTTTTATTTAATGGTATCGGTACGGAACCGTTCATGCTCGAGTGAAACTCGCACTTGGCCGATTCTTTCAGTTCGCAACTAGTTGCAACAAGTCGCAGTGGATATGGACGGCGCACCGGAAGCAACTGCACAAACACAACTGTGTAACATTTTTTCTTTTTGTTTTGAATGAAATCTATAGATACTCGTAGTTATATTTAACTTTTCATACTTTAACTTCTAAATACTTTGTTTATAGCCCAGCCGGGAGAACGATAAATTGAAGTCTTTTCGCGACAAACGATGCCCATATACATCAGCATAATTGTCATGCAAATGCGTTGCATTCTTTTACACCGGTATCATGAGCGAGAGGTACCACCCCGGATGTGCCGTTCCAATTCGTATGCAATACAGAATGACTACCTCTTATACTTGACTATAGATACACGGCATATAATTGTAGGCGAACTTCTAAAAAAACGTCAACTTCCTAGTGCCTTTTTATAAAAAATTGCTACAGCGTTTTTTATTTGTAAGTTACCCCAAATCGACAGCCTTCACAGACTATTTAATATATACATACCGTTGAATGAATGAAAGAAATCAGCCTATAGCCGCCCAGTGTTGAACATAGGCTTCCCTGTACATATCAATGATCTAAAAAAATACCAAGGTGCATAGTCAGCGTCTCCTAACAGTCCGTATAAACATGTGTACAACATAAATTATGCACTACGTAAAAAACGACAGAATATCATGCGCGTAAGGTTGACTTTGCAAAAATATATGTTGAAATTAAGTGAAGGGATAGAAATCCTACCGGGTATCCCCAGAACATCAGAAAGAATTTGATTTCAATCACAATTAGGTCAATGTTTTTTTTTTCAAAATAAATGAAATGTTATTGTAGTTGAATCTCCTCTCATCTCAGATCGGTTTACATGTACTATTGTACTATAAGCGACGCGCTGGTCATTTCTTAACTGTTAAATTAAAGATGAATGTGGTGGTAAAGTCGAAGCAACTACTGAAGCGATTCGCAAGGGTAGGTGACAGAAATAACGACTGAGCTACATTTAAGCACTCAAAATGACCGTATTTATGCTGAAAGCTCTAAGGCAGCTTCCCAATCAGCATTGGACATCCGACTTCATTGATGGTTTGGTGGGGTGTTAGCCATGAAGTAGTGACTGAGCCTTATTTTTGTGAAAGGTATCAAAACATCGGTACAAGTGCACCAAGATGCCATTTTTGAGAAGGTGGTTAAGCCCCTCAATAACACCATGTTCAGTAACCAAATGTGGTCTTTCCAGCAAGGCTGGGGACCAGATCGTAAAACTTGATCCACCCAATCTTAGTTAAAACGGATGTTCCAGACTTGATCAGAGCTGAAAAGTACCAGTCGTCTTGTCCCTACCTTAATCAGCTGTCCTATAATTTATGGTCAGTTTTAGGGGGCACCGCTTGCAAAACGCCATGATAATTTGGCGTCCCTAATACAACCCATACGAAACAATCCAAACAAATAAGAATTTCCCCATGGAAATAGTGCGTGCTTCTATTGATAACTGGCCTCAACATTTAGGCTGATTTTAGTCTCACGCCGACGGCACGCGCACCGTCAGCGCTGATGGCCGATGATATATGAACTTTTAGGAAGCGTTTTTTTTAAAACGCTTCGGCCATCAGCGCTGACGGTGCGCGTGCTGTCGGCGTGAGACTAAAATCAGCCTTAAAGGACTGTACTGCAGCCAGCAGAGACCACTTCGAATAAGGTTTTTATATTTAATTAATGATTTTATATTTGTGTATTAAAATAACACACTGTAAAAGTAATGAGTGTTATTTGCAATTAAAACATTGTTTTTTTCTTTATATATAATACTTTAGAAGCGACACCTACAGACATCCGCATGTAGGCTGTGTAGAACACGTTTGCCGTTGCCCTCCTTCTCCGTTACGTTAAATGGGCCATGGGGTCAATCGAGCAGTTTTTGATGACTACCGACGGCACACATGTTATATAGATGTAATGCCTGCATTTTCTCTCCCCCTCAAATGGACCAGCGGCTATCAAACGAGACGGCATAGGCGGAAACGTTACGATAGTATCCTATGCACTCATGAGTACAAGTGGTACCTCCGGGTCCATTCCACTGCAACTCAAGAAAACTTAGATGAACAAGTGATCGATTATTTTCACTTTGAAAACTTGTTGGCCCATGCGATTCCAAGAGCTCTTGGAATGGCTGTGACAGCAACCACGTGATAGGATGGTCTCCACCCTGTATTTGGTCGGAGAATAGTCGAGTTCGGTCTTCACGTCTGTGGAAAGATGTCTATATTCTGCAACGACACACAGTCTGGTGATATTGAATAAAACTGCATACAAATGGAACAACTTGTGAATTTCTTACAATACGTGATCAGATAGGCCTTCGACTGGGAAATGCAGTCATCCATGCACACAGAAGATAAGAAATGTGTTGGGTATATTAAAATCTATTGTAGCGGAGAACTTGTGCCTACCGTTAACATTTACTAGGGGTATAAGGCCGCGTATACATTGGGAAATATTTGTTTAATAAACACTGTTTATCAGGATTTTCTTTTCTAAGATAAGGGGAAAACCGCAGTAAGCGGGCGCGTTACCGGTCTTTGAGGTGGGAGTAGGTTCTTTTCTTAAAGAAGCCCAGGTCGCATCGGTTCGGAAATACAGAAGGTGGCAGCTAGTCCCACAACGGTGATGTTTCATCATTTCTGTCAATGGTTAATGAAGAAAAGTAATGAATTTTTTTATGAAACATGCTCCTGTATACTTGTAGTGGAGAGCAATATGAAATATTCAGTTTATTACAAAGACCATCGTACAACAGGATTTTTAAACAAAAGTGAACAGTTATGAACACGTGTTGCGAGAGATTTCAAATATGGAATTAACATTGCTTCATACATCAGCATTCTAGAAACATCTGACAATAGACATGTTTCAGAGACAGTGTTTATGGTAGACATTTTATAAACACTGATGAACAATTTCTAATCAAATGTTGCTTATTGAACACCCAGCTTACGCTTTTTTATTCTGTCAGGGTGATCATATTCGCAATCTTTATGCAGGAGAGATGCCTCTGTCTGTAGTATAGGAGACAATCTATATGCAGGAGAGATGCCTGTGTCTGTAGTATAGGAGACAATCTATACAGATTGTATAATAATGCTCGTGGTCTAGTGATGAACATGTTCAGCCACAGGCTTGAGGTATATCGGACCATACAAAAAGTGTTATTCGGAGTTTTCTAATTCCACTAACTGTCCGGAGTTAGGAAGTTGGCGGTGTTAAACTCCGTGTCGCGGAGAGTACGTTAAGCCGTTGGTCCTGTGCCTGATTTCTCTCCGGTCGTGTCGGATTGCCGTCCCATCGGGACAAGATAATGAAGGAATAGAGAGTGCACTTGTGTCTGCGCAAACACTTGTGCACTATAAAATGTCCCGCGCAGATGGCTCTTCTAATAGAGATGGCCGCTGCAGCCGAAATTCGTCTAGGAAAACATTATTGTTGTTATTTTATAAAATAAAATTCCCAAAATGTTTCTGACTGTATGTGATCGATTTGCTCAAAATGTACAGAACAAATTTGCATGCGAATTTCCGAATCCCGAAGAAGGTTTAGTGTATAATTTCTAAATATACCAATCCGTTTTCACGAACGAAGCCGAGGCGGATCTCTAGTATATAATATAATATAACACTCACCTAATTTTATGGGAGCAATAAAGGGCCAATAATATTTACAATTGATCTTCATGATTATCATCATCATTATCAGCCCCTACCGGTCCACTGCTGGACGCGGGCCTCTCTCAATGAACGCCCGACCGCTCCCCTGCTACTCGCATCCATCCCGGACCGGCTACTGCACGGAGATGGTCTTCCAACCTGTTGAACGGTCGACCAACACTTCACAGAAGCTGAAGTGACAATGGGCTGGCAACTCAGAAGAAAAGATGGCAGTTGGTAAGTTCTAGGATGGAGGCCGCGTTTAGGAAAATTGATCTATATAAAGATGTATTTTTAGATTTTGTAGGAGGCAGTGACACGTTCCATTACAGCTGAATTGGGCCGGCGTGGCCGGGGAAGATCACATGATTCCGCGGCATAAAAAAAGAAGACTCTCATACCTCTACTAAGAAAAAGATTATCTACATTACGTCGGCCCATTTTGTATTTCTGCTGCAAATTAAAATAATGCTGTACATGACAAGGTAAAAGTCACTATTTTGGACATGAATGAACGTTTATAACCTACCTATAACTACAAAATGTGTTCACTAGAAACTGTTCTTGTGAATATAATGGACATATTTGGGACAGCTAACTGTTGGGATGGTTATTCATTTTCAATATAAACATTGTATGCACTTTCATCACTAAATGCATCAATAGTACAGGCGTTAATGACTTTTTTGTAAATAAATCTTAGAAGATTAGAACTCGGTGTTCTCATGCTAAAGGCCCAGTGATAGAAAATAATGTAGAATAAAAATATTAGAACATTTACCAATAATTCATAGACTCCACTGCTGGACATAGGCCTACCCCATATAGCGCCATAGGTCACGGTCGCGAGCTATGGTAAAAAAAGAAGAGTCCAAAAAGGAACAATTCAAAGAGTATGTAAACATTTTGATGTCTTAAGTTTTCGCGAATGTTAGACATTACAATAAAACTACTTTTACGGATTTTATCGCGGATTGTTAAATTATTTATGTGGCCCGACGTTTCAGAAGCTTTACAGCAACCATGGTCACGGGTGGACTGAGATGACAGATGTCCTCATGTACCAAGTTTTTAAAAGTACCCTAAGAATTATAATTTTATTTGTTCCGATTAACGCAAACAGTAATTATTATATCTTGCGGTCTTGAGGTGTTATTGTAATGAGTATGTAAACAATGCATAGCAAAATTTATTTATGAAAACTATCGGCATTTTTACTTTAGGGTCAGATTAACACTGTAAATTTCAATGAAGTGGGTTGCCCACTTGATTGAAATTTCGAAATTCGTATATATTTTTTCAAATAATACTTTTGAAAAAATCACTGTGTTTGTGTGTGTGTGTGTGTGTGTGTGTGTGTGTGTGTGTGTGTGTGTGTGTGTGTGTGTGTGTGCGTGCGTGTGTATGTGTGCTTCTAATTTCATAAAATTAACCTTAATTCAGAATAGTATTGACTTTCAAAACAGTACTATAAAGAATTTTCACTTTCTAAATTCTAAGACATATTCGTAGAAAAGTATACTTAGAAATACAAATTAAAAACTTTTTATTTCGAAATTCACATTCTAATCCAAACCAAAATAAACATCTGAATCACCGTAAGCTGTATTTACATCGGCAATGTAAGCACATACTGTAAAGTGCAGACTTTTGTATACAAGCTCTCAGTCTATAACAACACCAAATGGCGTGTATATAAGAGGCGAGACCCACTCCCGCGCAGACCAAACACTATTCCGCCACGGGACCACGTATGTACATCTGTTTATTTACCTCAATTAAATAAATAACTCATAAACCAAATTATATTATTACTTTTAAATCATATCAAAATAATCGCCCCTTATTTTTTTTTAATTTGTTTATTTATAAAGCAATTTATTAATAATTATACCTGCGTGGATGAATTATTATACCTATATAAAAATGTTCAGTAGATTATTTTTTTATTGAAATAATGTATCATACATCTAATTTGATGCAATATATTTTAAGCAATATTGTCTGGTATTGTAGTAAATATTTTATATCTTTAAATATTATTAAAAACCAGTAGACATATCAGCCGCGATTCGGTCCGCTATTTTAGAAAGTATCCAAATGAAAGATATTTTAGGAATCTTAGATGTATTTCCTGTTACTTTTTTGTATTCTAAACATGAATTTACGATTAATTCATGTCAGTAGGACGAGCTGTACCAGAATGGAAACTACTTCATTTGTTTAGATGTTTCTCGATAAAAGTATCTTGTGGATGCTGGTACGAGCGTCCGTTGTTCTGTTTAAGAATAATATTACTGTCACTATATGTTTCCTCCCTGTATATATAAAATGATGGATGGATAAATAGTTCAGGTGAAAAACCATGAGCAAAGAAAGTCAAGGCTTCTTTTTTATATTTAAATAGTTTGATCATATATAATTTACTAAACAACTTGGAAGTTATGGTGTTTATTGTACATTCTATTAAAGTGTAAAAATATATAAAGAATTTATTTACCAAAAATCACACATTTTTGTTGTTTTTAAATATGTTATTCCATACATTGAACACTTTTAGTATTTAGTATTATTATAAATTGTTATGTTATATGAATCGGAGTAGATATATCTTGCATATACAGTAGCAAACATTTTTTTATGTCTTGGTACAGTAAACCTACAACTGGATAATAAAAAACCTTCTATATTCAGAACAAAGGAAAGATATATAATATATAATATATAATATATAAAATATAATATATAATATATAAGTATAGTAACATAAAAGTAAGGACAATGATGAACATAAATCTAACTTTAAATATATTTTTCTGGTTTATTATTAGGTAAAGCGCCGTAAAGAATAACAAGCCAAATGTTGACCTTTACTTTGTCCGGCAATTAATATAGCTTTAACATATTATGCATATGTTGCAGCAAAATGTTGCAGCAAAATGTTGGTTTTGCAAATACAATTATAATGAAAAATAAATAAGTATGGATCTCGTGATTATTTCTTGTGTCCTTTAAGGTTTAGTTTTTTTAGTGTTACTTAAACACGATTATCTGTTGCTTTTATTTTCATTTATTTTCTTTTGCAATTATTTTCTTTTTCTGCACAGCTTCAAGTGTAAAAAATTTCAAATTCCTTATTTTTTCTTTTTAATTTAAAAAGGGTTTTGTCGCCCTATAGCGAAAATAACAAAGAATAGGAGAAATTAAGATAATCACACTATTAGCCCTGAGACAATTCATGTGTACACCAACATATCCGACACTGGACCGGACAAAATACTTAAAATTTCTTTAAAACGCCCAATTCTTTCAAAAAGGGATAGATTTTTTGTTCATGTATGAATATAAACATAGTTAATATGATTTTTTAACTGTAATTGAACCAAGCACATTAACAACAGTGGTTATGGTTTGCGTACTTCTCCTAACGTGTATAAATAAGAATTTCAACATGTTAATCCACTGGGTTTTTTTTTCTTGACGCGGGGAAATGCATTTACGCGCCTTCACCGTCCCTGGGTGGGGTCCAGTGGTGTGTGGGACTCGCAAATAATAGTGCCGAATACCCACAAAAACCACCGCGAGTGCCATCACTGACGCCCTTGGTGAGGTGCCCCGGAACAACAATCATCAGAGCACCTCGACGGCTAGTCAGCCCCCTAAGGGACGGCTCCACCTCCACAGATGGGGTTGCCCACTACACTACAGGACAACCCCACCGACTCTGAGACAGTGCAATGGGGTGAGGTTCCCATCCTCGCCCACGCAAAAGCGCCACCTTCTGTTGCTCTTAGGTCCCCTCTTCTTATAAGAGGGGTGCTAAGATCCCCCTCGGTTCAATTGGCTTCGCCTGGGTTCACCCCAGGCTACTAACGCCCCACGGCTTGAACCATGGTGGGCCAATCCTCTGGCATTCAAGTCAACGTATTGTAACTATGTAAACTTTTTTTTTTTCGGAGGGACCTAATACTGGTCGGCGGCGCTAGTCCAGCCTCAACAGTTCGACTACTATGTAACCTGCTGGAAGCGGCTACTTAATCTAATTCTGCTTTGTTTAAAATAGACATAACCTTAATTCCAAATTAATAATTCAAAGATTACATGTTTTAATGAGATCGGGGCAAACTGGCAGGGGAATAGTGACGACGCCCATAGACATTTGCAATTGCATTGCATTTGCATTTAGGGAGTATGTATTCTCTTTTCATGAAGACACCTAAGTCGTGACGGATCAGTGGCAGCTGTCGACGAGTGGTATCGTATATGACAAAAATGAAATTGTTATTTAAGATATTTTCATAACATTTTGAGAGTCAACATTTGACCCTCAGTAGAATAAATCAGAACCTGGATGAAATTAACTAGAGATTCACAGAACGATTGCCTTATCATACGGATAACATTAAAATATCAATATAATTGCATGCCATCGTGTTTAGAATCGAAAACCAACATTTTTTATAATATTGGTCCAAAGAAAAAAGTAACCAAAAGATTTAACAAAGAGTTTTTTTATAGTATAACGGGGCAAACGAGTAATTGATACCTTTTTTACAACGGACGCCGGTGAACATGATTACTATGCCGATGAGATAGAAAAACGCCTATTTTAGAGTAACTTATTGATAGTGTTAGTCTTTCGATGTGCAAACCATTTTGAATAAGGTTACCTACTTCTGATGCGCTTACACAATTATAATAATTATAATAAATAACCAATAACATACACCATATATAAATATACCAAAATATAAAATTTAAGCTCTTTTATCTCCTTTCAACGTATGATTTCTTTCTATTTCTTTAAAAGAAATAATGAATGGGTAATCTACAATAGGGTTTTCGAATAAACTCTCTTGATTTGGTTAAGTTCAGCCTTTAGCTAGGCTAAGTCGACGATAAAATTATCGGGTTTATAGGGTATTTGAAAACAAGTCTGTTTGATTGGGTATGTATGTAATACTCACGAACGGCACGAAACGCGACACCGAATGCACTTAACGGGGGTGTCATATGAACGAGCGGTACACCTCCGGTCGTGTCGGATCAATTCCGCTGCAATGCGGCACGGCATGGCGACAATACCTCTTACTAAAACCCATCCGGTTAGAGCAGTAGTCTGCGCGCGAGTAGTAAACAACTCTACATTATGTTATAACGGAATTCGTCACAAATCATCGTTAAAATATCTTTAGGAACACTTATTATAATCCATAGTAAATAGCCAGTTCAACCGGTCGAACCAACCGTTATTTTAACTGTGGTGTAATTAACTATAGCCCAGTAGTTACGTGTGCATAAATATATACGTTGTCCAATAGTTCAAAGAAAAGGGATTGGTTTTATGCTACGATTAGCTAGCGGACGAGTTGAATGCTATATTGAATTTTAACATTTTTTTTTCTGTATCCACTTTACGCTAAAAATATGAAAAGTGTACAGAGTCTCCGGGGGGGGGGGGGGCTATGTCTAACAGTGGGCATCGTCATCATGATGATAAATGCTTACGTGCTAACATTTTTACATTAAGTACTTATACTTAATCTATTTATTTTGTATTACTAGTGACGATAAGCTAGTCACACCCTTACAATATACAGATGCATTCTCTGCTTTCGATTTATGTTGAATGTTTCAAGCTATTTCCAGCCACACGGAACACGTAAGCAGTCGTGCTTTAGTCAGGTATTATGCCTGCTGGTGGAACCGCCATTCGTGTCTGCATACAACGTACAACTACGACATGCCTTTAGAGAGGAGATTCTTCCATCTCTTCGATCCGAAAAGGTTTGCAGTTCCTCATAGCTAACGCGTGATAAAGCTATTTTAAAGCACCAAGATGTTATATTTAAACGTATTAAATGTCTGCGTATTATACATATTCCATGCTAGCTATCGCCCGTGGCTCCGTCCACGCGGCCTATAGTCCAAACCACGCAGTTAATATTACATTAACAAAATTGCCAAGTGTTATCAAAACCAGTTTAGTGGTTTTGTCGTGATTGAGTACCAACATCTACTCACCCAAACCGTCGCATTTGTAATACTAGCGATATATTAGTGGCACAATATTCAATGGTATTTGTAATAGCCACATCCCGCGGTTTCTCCCGGGTAACCGGGTCCGCTCCTTTTAGTCGTGTAGCGTCATGGTATATAATCAATAACCTGCCTCAATAAACGGACTGTTCAACACAAAAATAGTTTTTAAATTCGGACCAGCAGCAGTTCCTCAGATTCGCGCGTTCAAACAAAACCATATGCAGCTTTATGTTATTAGTATAGATTAATAGCAACGAATTTCAACACGAGGCCTTAATGAAAATCCTTTGAAGCCTCAATATTATAGGCGTAGGAAGTAAACGGAGGAAAGCCAAACTGATATTTATTAGAATTTGGATGCAGCCGCTTCGGCCGATAATAACTTTGTTAACGAATTTTTGGTATCCAAGCCTACCATCTTCGGTATCTCATAGCCCGTAATATTCTATCAAAGGCTTGGCCAAATATTTGGATGTCTAGAATTTTGGTAAAGGGCTAACGACAACCAAGTGCATTCCTAAAGCGTTGCAGTTTGAATAAATATTGCTCGCTTGTGGCTGTACCATTTTAATATAATGCAAAGCACTTTGTGAAATTTTATGATTTTTTGAAGGAAGTGTGGAAGTGTTTAAATATGGGTTTAAAAGGATATTTGTAGACTATGTACTCCTTGAGAAACTGGCATAAATATTATATATTAAGATAATAAAGGGTCACGTAGTGCTTATATTGCATTGCAGCCGAATTAGGTTGGCGCGACCGGGGAGCGACCGTATGTTTCGCTCACATGTTACCATTAAAGTGACAACTATAATGTCGCATTTCTTAATGTTTGTGATAAAGAAAACAATTCTGACAAACCTTACGAAACGCGACGCGAGTTTGTTCCCTAATCTTATAAATATATTATATACAACCTCTTGTAGAACTTATCATATTTTGTTTCAGATATTCACCGCAAGATGGAGTTAAAATATTTAGCTAGGATAGTATTATTGATAGTAGCGATTAAATCCAGTTATGCGGTAGATCTCCATAGAAGTAAGTGAAGATTCTTTGATATTTGATTTCTGGTTCATTCTTTTTTAAATAAATAGCTTAAACACCTTCTACTCGGCACTAGATGGCACTGCTTAAAATATATTAATTTTTGCAGCTAAAAGGCAAGCGGTTCCTTCAAGTATTTTTAACATCGGCAATGGCGAACAATGCCTGGGCCAAGACAGATCCACCAGCGGCGTGTGTCTGTCCAGGAACCAGTGTAACACTCAAGGCGGTAAAGCTATAGGATTCTGTGGTGTCTTTGCCACATGTTGTTCACGTAAGTTATACATATTTAAGTTTTTGTTATGTTCGTGTTTTACATTCCTCTAAACTTTAAACAGAATATGTATTCATACTCGTATTATTGAAGAAATAACTGTTCTATTCCATTCTAACGGATTGTCTAATACTTGAAGAGGCGTCTTCTAAACGTAAGCAGCATTGTGCCCCTTTATGTCAGAAGCCCATAGGCGGTAGACACGTACCAGTAGCAAACATACATATTCTTTTGCGTCTACTATAAAAACATACAACTCACATACGTTCATATTCAAAATTATGCCATCTAGTTCATATTGACAGCACTGCTTTAAAGTGCGACGGAGCTACTACCGTGAAACCAACTTTCGTTACTAATACCACAATAAGCTAACAGATGTCGTTGTTTCGCAGTGAACGCCTGCGACATAAGGACGAACACGAAGGTGGCCGTGTTCATAAATCCGCCGCTAGACAAGGAGTCGTCGGGCCTGGAGTGCTCCTACAACTTGGAGATCAACAACAACAACGTGTGCCAAATGAGAATCGACTTCGAGAACTTCAACCTGGCCCCGCCGACCACTGTGAGTACACCCAATTTAGGGGGAAAAGAGCACTTAACCACCCCCACCCATGATTATACCCAGCTCTCGGAATACGAAGTCAATCGCGGGAGATGCACGGGGTTTTGCTCAACGGCTCTGTTGCTCAACGTGCAATTCTTGACTCCCAACACATTACTTAAGAGGGAAAGGAGCAGTCGTAGCCTAGAGATAACACCCGCATGATTGCTAGGCAAACTTGTAGCCCCCTTTTCCACCTCTCTTCAATTTGCCACCGGAAACCCACGAACAGTACGAAACGCGACAGAGAAGCTGTCACTTTACGGCGGTATTATGAGAGTGAGAGAGGTACCTACCGGTCATGCCGGCTCGATTTGGCTTGGACTACCTCATACAAAACTTTTTTATCATAACTTCTACTAAACATCTAAAGCTTTTTTTTGGTGTATTTTAAATATCATTCAAATATAACTTTGACCAAAATCATAAAAATATATATATATAAACCAAATTAATCATTAACATACCATAATTATATTATTCTTCTTCCTATTATTATATTTGATGTATATGACAATATATTCCAGGTGGAGCTATAACTAAGATATCATAATCATTTACGATCGTCTTGACCTTCATTGAAAGAGGCCTATGTCCGGCAGGGGACCGATAAAGGCTGATAATGATGTGTGATGATGAATTATTTCTACGACAATATATACAAGGTGGAGCCATAATTAAGATATCATAGTTATTTATAAGACAATATATTCCAGATAGACCATAATTAAGATATCATAATTATTTATAAGACAATATATTCCAGATGGAGCAATAATTAAGATATCATAATTATTTATAAGACAATATATTCCAGACGGACCATAATTAAGATATCATAATTATTTATAAGACAATATATTCCAGGTGGAGCCATAATTAAGATATCATAATTATTTATAAGACAATATATTCCAGATGGAGCCATAATTAAGATATCATAATTATTTATAAGACAATATATTCCAGGTGGAGCCATAATTAAGATATCATAATTATTTATACGACAATATATTCCAGATGGAGCCATAATTAAGATATCATAATTATTTATAAGACAATATATTCCAGGTGGAGCCATAATTAAGATATCATAATTATTTATAAGACAATATATTCCAGGTGGAGCCTGTAGAGAACGTGACGCAGCGGCCGGGCTACACCTGCAGGAACGACATCTTCCACGTCACAAACCTGCAGTCCAACTCCGACTTCATGCCGGCACTGTGCGGAGACAACAGCGGACAACATTGTAATATTATATTCTGTACTCTTATTTATAAAAGCCTCCTAGCCGAGTTTCGGCTACATCAAGCCATTAAGCTGGAAAGCACATTAAGCCGTCCTATCCAATTACAGTTCAATCGGATTAGGAGAATGAGAGAATAGAGAGTGTACTAGTGCCTGCGTTTTCACCCACCTGAAGTTATTCTGTGGTAGTAATGAGAGGCTCAATCAGCTTAATCGGATTGCCATGAGTGCTCAAGCGAAGGGTAGATTCTGGTCGAAAGAAATACCCACCTCTCTCCCGCAGATGTGAGTGTCTGTAATAGCTAATTTAACTCCTCCTTCCCTGGCTGTGGTGTCGGGGAGGCTCGCGCGCGATAGCTTAATTGGTCTTGGCACCGACGTAATCGTTTGGCTTATGGACAAGATCATGAGTCATGATGCCTGTAACTCTGCAAACACTTGTGCACTATAATATGTCATGCGAAGATGGCTACTTTGTATAAAGGTGGCCGTCATAACCCAAATTCGGATAGGAACAACCAGCCACAGAAGCGCATTGGGCCAACAGGGAAGCGATCTCTCACTCACTGAACGATACTTCTGCTGACAATTTTTGTGTAGTTTGTGAGTTTTGGACATGTCATTGGGGTTTGGGTTAAGAAGCAATCGGTTTGCGAGCGTATGTCGTCGACTTGAATGACACATCAGGCGATCCGACCGCTAGGTCGACCATCAATGGTCACACCAAGTCGAACTTAATGACACAAAATAAAAATTTGTAATTTAGGTATATATGGCATATAAGCATTTATTAATAAAAATACCAAGTATAAAATATGCGCATAATATATCAAGTTATTCATTTGTAAACACAACTTAAAATCATAAGCGTAAGCTGGACTTTGCAAAAAAAAAATGTCTAAATTATGTATTTTTTTCAAAGAAAGTATGTTTTGTAAAAACGAATTAAGAACTGGCGCGTAAAGTGGGCTTTGCAAAAATTTGTGTTTACGTACAATCCCGGCTACTTTATAATGACAGTACAGTATGAAATCGTGTATCTTGTACTTTTGTAAATGAATGCATATAAGTTGATCATTTAAGAATGAGTTAATTATTTAAGATGCAACTCATAACGATTTGTCATCGTTACAGTATACGTAAGAGTCAACGCCTCCACAAACAGCCGATCAATTCGCATCAACTTCAAGATAGCACCTCGGACCGCCCAGCCCAGCCTGCCCCAGGCTACATGGAAAATAAAGGTCACACAGCTCGAGTGCTTCAATACACTCGGGTAAGATTACATCCAAATAAGTGTTACGCCTAATATTAACAACATTTTGTTACTCCTTCCATTAATTATTGATTTAATCTATTTTTTATATTAATATGTGCTATAAGCCAAACAAACAGATTATGAAATATCACACAACATAAAAAAATCTTTAGTTTTGCCACTAAGTGACACACCTACTCACAGACATCTAGTACTACCAACTCACAAAGTTATTTTTAATTAGTATATAATTGTAAACTCCTGTTATTTATTCTCCAGATAATGACATAGTAATCACAACTAACGTTGTTTGAATTATTTCAGTAAAACAAAATCAGTGGTTTTAGTTACTATATAAGGCAGCGCCATTTCTTTTAAACGAATATTACTAGTAAATAATCGTGACAGGGGCCGATTTCACATTTATAATGTTAGTACGGATGTTGAAAATAATAATTAATTTTAGCAAATTCCGTGATGGAATATTGGAGGCAATAACATCATCTCTGCCAGCTACGCCGTTAGTATCCTCCGCGGATCGTGATGAGTATCTTATCGGTAAGTGGTTATATCTACTGTTTTATTCAAAACCTACCAAGCTAACTTACTGTTACCTTGCCAAGTTTTCACGTGCATACGGTAGGGCACGGCAATCGTAGAATATATCGATAGAAGTATATAGAGAGCTTTCACAAGACACGATGACCGCCGAAAACAGTACTGCATGACCTACATGGAGAGCTTCTATTAGGCACAACGACCGTACCGCAGGAAGCAGTAATGTATGAGCTACAGAGAGAGCTTTCACAAAGCGCGTCTAGGCGGCCAACTCCAAGATAATATGGATAGAGAAGGGATACCATAAGCAGTTATATGTCGGCGACTGGCCATCTTCTTGAATAGAGAAGGATGATGTGAAAGCACTGTAAATATCTAAATCTGTGTAATCTCGCTTGCGCATAGAGCAGAATTAAAGCAGAATGAAAAAAGAGAGACAGAAAGTGTCCTACATTTGCTGTCTCATTCAACTTAGGTCTTAATGCCGCGTGCATCGTATGGTGTTCATCCACACAACACGATTAGAAGAGGCAACCGCCTTTGCAGTAATGTATTGGCTTGTAGATGCGTTCACATGAGACACGGCAAGGCGAGCACGGAAAATGTCCCCTGTTACTGGAACGTGTCCGGTCTCGCCGCCGCGACGAACGTGTGCATACCCCGCACTAGTGTGAAGGAACTAGCACGGCATAGCGCTGGTGAAGCTTTGACTGTAGACGGCGACGGTGGACATGTGGCAAGGCTTTGAACAGCACCACCTTTGATGATAAATATGGTTTATATCTAGAGACAGACTTTTTCATGATTTTTGGAGGAGAGCAGCATTGAGAGCCTTTTGAGGTCTACCGCCCATTGACCTCCGATTCCTTTTAATTGGTCATCGGAAACTTTCAAACCGCACAAAATGTGTCATGCGAACGAGATACCTGCATATATCTTTCATGTTGTTACTAAAAGGTACGTGGTCATTACTGTCCCATTCGGCTGCCGTTCAGCATGGCACTGCCTCTTACTTTTCAACTTGCAGCACCGCCTGGCTGCCTGCAGTACTACCCCGACAGAAGCGGCACCGTGGAGTCCTTTAACTACAACCGTGGTCTGGGGCCCTACATCGGTAAACTGGTCTACGCGACCTGCTTCCGGCGCACTCCTGATGTCTGTGGTGTGAAGTGAGTACCACCAATGTAGTAAGTTCATTAGCCGTGCCTCTAGCGACGTAACACCGAAGTCTTGATAAGTCATTCAGCTGTGAACGCAGAAATCCATTGCGTTATTGCTTAATATTAAAATTACCAAAGAAATAAAAAAAAAATTGTATTCAAATTTACATTCTAAATGAGTATTATTGTTTCTTCGCTTGTTCTTATTTTTAATTCCCTTTAGGCTTACTGCAGCAAGTTTCGAAATGGCCCACCGTGACGACAGCAACTTCTACTTGGACACCGACTGCGAGATGAACCCAGTGACCCAGGGCGCGCCGCAGTCAGCTGACCACGTGTCTATTCCTGAGGCAGCGTCCGCCGATGGCTTGAAAGGCACCAAATTCTGTGGATTAAGTGCATCCAACCAAATCATTGCTTGTAAGTACTTCTGACTGATGAGCAAACACATTTGCTAGTCTAGGAAGTTATCCAACCAATCAAGTGTCAATATAGTTCCTATTTTTAAATGTATAGAAATAATGTATGATAATAATTACAAAATTTAATTTAATTTTTTACGAGAACTTTCTTAGATTCGGTTATATCAATTATCTTTTTCTATTGGTAGCCTATCCGGCAGATTACATAACTAAATAAGTGTGTAGTTTGCATATAAAATTATTATTTGAATTGTGGGAAACGGGTGACTCTCATAGTTAAGTGTAAGAATGGTCGATTGCTTTTAAGTATAAGGGGACAAACGTGCAGTGAATGCTCCTTGATGACTACCAACGCATATAGGCATCCGCATGATCGATATGCATGCGTTGCCCTCCTTCTCGCTTAACTTCAACGGGCCACCGGAAAGTCACAACCGCACCGTCCTGTGAGCAATGTGAATTTTTGATACTCATTAAACATTAAACTGACTGCCTCGTGGTCTAGTTGTAGCCACAGTCGTCACGCACCGGGTTCGATTCCCGGGTCTGACCAAAGTGTTATTGGTATTTTTCAATTTCTAATAATGTTCCGAAGTCAGGAAGTTGGCGGTGTTACAACCCCGTGCCTCCGAGACTTTAGGCCGTCGGCCCTGCGCCTGATTTCTCTCCGGTCATGTCGGATTGCCGTCCCAACGGAATAGGAGAATGACAGAACAGAGAGTGCACTTGTGCCTGCGCACACACTTGTACACTACTCTCTATAGAGATGGCCGTCGTTGTCAAACTTCAACTAGGACGACGTTGTAAAACTATTGCTCATTAAACTATGTTTGATCCACAGCAACGCCCGCCGGTCCCCTGTACATAATCTTCCACTCAGATGATCTCGTAACCGACAACGTCAACGAGTACGGATATAGGTTTAACTACAATGTGCTCAACAACTGCTTCCCAGGGTATTAGTGATTACAGACTCTTATAATTTATTTCCGTGCCATTACCATAGAGATAATATAGATAGAGTAGGGAAGTCAGCAATTGTGGCTTACTATCTCTCTCTATTTCTCAATCCTTTCCCTCTGCACAATGCTCATGCGAGATTAGAGAGAGCACAGAGAAAGATAGTAATCCAATTCCAATCTTCATTCTCTATAAACCAACACGGACACTCGCCGTCAGAGACCTGCCTATGACTTCCCAACACTATCAGAATTATCTCTATGGTCATTACTCATTAAGATGGCTTCAGTGGGTAACAAATGATGGTGTTAAAAAAGTAACATTTATTTATTATCCTGAAAACTCAGAGAAAGCTTTCAATTTGGATCGATTCAGAAACGCCGTGTTTATTTTTAAAATTGTTAAGTTCATGACTTTTACTTGTACAAATTTGATAGTATTGAATGTATTTTATATTTTTCTGTGGTTCTCTGTTCTGGAGTCATGGGTCACTTCACTATATACGTTCTTATATTATATAAAATAAACTGACTGATTTGCTTAGGTCTATTTATGTTAACCAGATTGCATTTATTTTTTGGTGAAATAATTATTATAGTGGTAGCTTTAAAATATTGCATGGGAAAAATAAATTTTCTCGTTGGAATAATAATCTTTAATTTTACATTCTTTCCACGCACACGCACACACACACACACGTATAATGTATGTGTATGTATGCACATATACACACATACACACCCATATGCATATATTTTTGCGCCAGTTCCCTAATGGCGAAGGCAGATATTTCCCCGATTTCCAAATTGCTCATGAAGTGACTCACGCTTCGTAGAACCTCGTGAGAAGCGCTGATCTACGACAGAAATTATTCGAAATTCGAATAAGCCAAACGTATAGTGTCTTCACGACGTATGTAGCGTATCCTTGTTTCTTAAACCCCGTAAAGGAGGACAGCCCAAAATAAACTGGAGAGCAGTGACGCTCTTGTACCAGGAATGAAATTAAGACAATAAAATATATAAGACAGTTTTGATTATAGAAAACCATGACTCTATCTTAATTTCAGCGATCAAATTGCTTAATCTTTTTCATTTCTGGGGGCGTCGGTACTCATCAAAAGACTACGACTGTTTGTTTGGCCTCTTATGCTATAAAAAAAATGTTAACTCAACGAGAGAATTATGAAAATGTATTTCACGTTTAAGTGTAACTTTGGTCTCTTTATTTAAACTAAGTTTTAAAATTTTTGTATTTTTTCCACATTCTTGATATAATGGCCCAAGATCAAGAGATTAAAGAATGAAACTTGGCTTAGGGCGCAACAGTTGGTTTCCGTTTTCACTAGAAAAATTATATAACATCACAGAACTTTATAATCGGCCTCTTTAAAATTGTGTGTCTTACCGAAAAATTGTACTATTACAATAATTATTAATAACTGGTAATTATTGGTAAAGTATATAGAATAACCATTTGTTGTGATGTCCAATTAAGAGCCCGGACGGGGGCGGTGGTGACCGACACGAGTTTTTGACTTCACTAGATGCGGTGTCTCCTCTGTCAGATCAGATGGGCTCCGATATCATATCCACCCCTTCTTCAAAAAAATCCGCTCCGAATTCAATTACAGAAATTGTAAATAAATTCAATCGTCCCTCGGACTCCATTCAAAACATTTATCTTAACCCTGAATTCGAAGGAGATTCGCCGGTGACGTACCTAAGAGAATGTACTGGTCCCTACATCGTCCGCGTCTCACGTAAGGAAGCGGACCCTTCAGCGGGTCTTTCTATAAGAGTGCTTAAGTTAGCCCAATTAATACATCAGCTCAATCTTGCGGGAGCTGTCGATGGAGGCATCAAACCTCCAGGTCGGAACAAAGAATCTGACCCCAATTCCGAAATTTCATATTACTCGTATGGGAGTTTTAAGAGGTATTCCCACTGATTGGATTTTAGAGGAAGTTACACAGGGCCACACATATGAACGGACAGTTGGACCTATTATGAAGGCTAGACGCCTTAATAGAAAAATAATAAGGGATGGTGTAACTAACTCGACCCCAACTTCCTCAGTAGTCGTAACATTTCAAGGACAGCTGCTACCAGACAAAGTTTATTATTTCCACACATCAACAGAAAAAATATTAGCATCCTCGAAGCTTCGCAAGCTTTTTTTTTCTATTCCTCAACACAGATAGCTGCCGCTAACCTTTCAAATTTTTCCTGTCTATCTATGTATATCCCACATTCCTCCATAAGTACAATTTGAGAGTTAAAATCTTATATACTTCAATTGTCACAACCCTCTCGACGTGAAGCTATAACAACTCTTCATATCTTATTGAATTCTTCGATGATCTAAACATCTGCCTGATCCCTACATTATAGTTGCAGTAGATGAATATATTCCCATCCCATTAAAAGACTCTGCGTGTAATAGAATCCCATCCCCCCCCCCCTGGTGAAACTTTGATTGCACAGAGTAACCCACGAAAACGAAATGCAGCTGAATCAAACTTTAATTCTAAGCTTTCTTCCACAGAACATTTTTTAACATATCAAATGTTACTGCTAGATCAAAGTGACTTCAAAAGAACAGATTGACTGGCGTCAATACTGCGAATCTATATCCCCAACTACTTCCCTATCAGTGATTTGAAAAAAACGTCCAAAGGTTTAGACGCTCTTGTGTTCCAAACCCCGTTACCAGTAATACAATTGAACCTTGGCTTCCCGAATTTTTATACAACCTTGCTCTTCCTCTTGTCCCTCTGTTCCTCATGCTAATAATTCAATTGATTCTTCATTTTCCTTCTTCGAGTTATGAATGTACTGGATGGTTTAAAAGATTCTGATCCAGGAATTGATGGAGTCCATTATTCTTTTATCGACAAATCTTCTATCACTACCAAAAAATATCTTCTTAATTTATTATACTGTATCTTTGTTTCTGGTGTTATTCCCCTCTCTTGGAAAACACTAATCATAATAACGATTTTAAAACCAGGTAAGGATCCATCAAACTCTAGATCATTTAAGCCAATTGCCCTCTCCTCTACCCTTTCAAAATTTTTTGAAAATTTAATTAAAAATAGGCTTGAGTGGATTGTTGAGAATAAAAACATTTTCCCCGATAGTCAATTTGGTTTTCGACGAGGCAAAAATACATTAGATAGTTTTTTAACCACTGATATTCGGCGCTTATTCTCAAATAATGAGTCTGCGGTAGGTGTCTTTCTCGATATCTCTGGGGCATATGATAACATCCTACTTACTTTGCTCAGGTAAAAAATGCTTCATCTGAGCTCACTAGTAAAGATAGGCAACAATATTAGTAGCCTCTTTATAGGAAGACTAATCACGGTGCGAGAAAATGGGCAAAAATTTTAAAACGCTGTGGAAAGGTTCACCACAAAGGTCAGTTTCGAGCCCCTTGGTTTACAATATATATATATATACCTATGACATGGACAGAACTGTTGCCAGCTTTTGCAACATCTTACAGTATATAGATGATATAGTAATATATTCCTCCAACAAATCCATAATGAACGCCAACACTAACAGTGAACAGGAGCTGATTCTGTTTCCGAGTAAATAAATCAATTGCTGTTGTATTTAATCTTAATAATACAATCCCAGGCAATCTTAACAATACAATATCGGTCCACAACAACTTAATTCCCTTTCGAAATGTAGCAAAATTTTAAGGCGTGTATTTTGATTCAAAATTAAATGGAGTTCATCCTCCGAACTACATATTTAAAGGTGTAAATATATTGCGATCTCTTTCTGTTGTTCGATGGGGTACTCATCCATTTAAACAAAAGATATTATACAATGCCGTTATTCGGAGCCATTTTGACCTCTTTTAAATTATTATTCCTCTTTTAAATTAGACCCTTGTAAGTGCACAGCCATGAAAAAACTTAAAAATTTAATTTAAATGCCTTCGTATAATTATAGGAGCAATGAAATCGTCTCCGATTAATTCCCTACAGATTGTCTAGATCCTCCGCTACATCCTAGGTGACAATTTCTATGTGACAGGTTTTATATACGGGCAGACTGGCCGCCGTGGCCATGATTGCTGTAATGCTTCTGAAACGGCCCTACAGCCCTACATTCCCTCCCTGAGCAACTTTATTGCGGCCCATTTACCGAGTAGTGCCCATAGCCCTCGCAAATCATCTGCGAGGATGACCAGGAGTAGTAGTAGTAGCTTCTGTAACGTCGGGCTAGTTAAATAATTAAATAAACCGCGATAAAAGGCGTAAAAGCAGTTTTACTGTAATGAGTAACATTCGGGTAAACTTAAGACATCAATAGGTTTTATATTAATATAAGTCAATATTCTGATCATCCACTACAAAACGAACTTCAGGATCTCGCTTGACTAACCACCTCTTCCTCATATTAGTCCCACAAAGAAACGCCCTTATAGTTTTAAGTTTTAACAAAATTCGGGAGCTCCCCTACCCTGTTGATACTCCCAAATCTCTTCTTTATGTTATCCCATTTCAATCTCTGATGTTTGAACCCCAAGTTATCCTAGATTTTGGCATTCATAAAGACTGTCCTAATGCTAATAGTCTATTTCGGATAATTTTAAATTAAAACTGGCAAAATTGGAACACAATATACAAAGATGCATCTGAAACTGATGTAAACAGTTATGTTGGATCTGCTGTTTGAATCCCCAGATTATAATTTATTTTTAATTTCTCCCCCTATTTATACTGTAGTGAAGTTATAGCCATATTGGAAGCAGTTTTATATGTTAAATCACATCACCTTAACAAATCAACCATCTTTATTAACTGTCTGAGCTCTCTGCAAGGAGTCCTAAATCTCTCCTTTTGTACAAAAAATAATTTAATGCCTATACCAAATTAAGGAGGCTTTATATGATTGCTACCTGTTAAATATTCAGGTTTCTTTGGCCTGGATACCTGACCATAAATTTATTGTTGGTAATGAAAATGTTCATACCTGTGCCAAGCAGGCCCTTGCATTGGGTATAAGTTCTTACAATAAAATGTATATATACCAGAGATCTCAAGTGTACAGTCCGTCCTGAAATGTTCAAATCCTGAGACCAACTCTAGCAAAGAACCCAATTAATTTCAGGCAAATGGTATTGGCAGTTTCAGTCATCAATACCAACAAAACCTTGATTTTTTTAAGTATAAAACATCCCAAAAAGAATCCCATCGGTCATCTCTCGCCTAAGATTGAGACACAATAGTTCTCCTGTGTTTCTGGCTACAATTCACATCCGTGATAGTTCCATATGTGAATGTTGCTTGAATGAAGAGTCTGTTGATCACAGTTTTCTCCATTGTCCGTAATTATTAGTGACCAGGGTCACTAATAATTGTCATCATAAGTTAAATATGACATATTGTCATCAAAAGTTACCCCTCCTGTCAACCTCAATTATTTATTGTGTACTGTTCACTCTTCATCTGTATACTCCCTAGCTAAATTTAGATAACATGATCTTATAAATTATTGCTTCGTTATTTTATTCCAATTTTAATAGCATCCCCTACATATATACATTTTTCCCCATGTCATCCATTTGCATCCCATAAATTCATTTAAATATGTTAATAATATCTAAAATAAACTCTCTGTCTATCTATGAATACTTATTAACCAAATGATCGTGTCTGTGTATGTTTTTTTAACTTTAATCTAACATATTGTGTTTGTCTTTTCGAAAAATTAGTTCTGGTTCGAGTTGTGATAAATTTTCCACGCTTGCTTCCAACTCTGACATTGGCAGAATCATCGCGAACTGTAGCGATGGAAGTATGTTTCTTTTAAGAAAGAGACTTCAAATGGCATTTATGGATGAAGGAACCTTCCGATGTAACTGTGTATCGTTGGCATAACAATTCAAACGTGGTTAACTAACTTTGCGGGATGAAGTAACGGTTGTTACGGAAAAAAACATGCTAACAGTGAAAAAAATAATTCAAGGCAATAGGCAAACTACGTGTTATGCACATAATGCAGATTGGATCGTGGTAGCATTAATAAGATTTCATCAGCATCCTTGCGTGTGAAGGATGGATTCAAAGTGGGTGCCCCCCAGCCATACAGAGGCACAAAAACAGTTCCGAGTGGAATGGTACCATGACACGATGGATAACCCTGATGCAAGCACGTCTCCGGGAGTTCACGACATCATTCCAGGAGCCCTAGATTTATCAACGACGAAACGAAGCGGCTGTCGACTGTTCGAGTATTTCTAATACTACAAAAATGGAGCGATCTAAAATCGCAATTATGATTTTGATCGCAAGCTACTTCAGTATGACTGCCTTATTGCTGCCAATTCCTTTACGTGATCAAAGGAGTATTTACGCTGAATGTTATACTACCCAATGCTTGCCAAAGTTTTTTCAGTCGTGAGCAATAAGCGACCAAATGTGGGACGCCGGGGATTACTGTTTCAACACGACAGCGCACCCACGCACACTAAGCTCAAAACGATGGACTTTCTATACGGCATGTCGGTAGATCTATTGGGCCATTCTCCTTACAGCCCTGACCTGGCACCGTGTGGCTTTTCATTCCCTTAAATAAAAAAATCGTTTCAAAGCAATACAATTTTCGACGCCGAAAGATGCGCTATCAGCCATTGAGCAGACTGTAGATGTGGTGTCTGCGGCGGAATGGAAAAAATTATTCGAAAGCTAGTTTAAGACTAATGAAACTTAGTGTTGAGGCTGCTTATCTATAACCTTTCTGAGTATCCCATTTGATGACTACATACAAACACCTAATATTTACTGATTCCCCTGCTCAGTGGAGCAATAATAATCAATTATTTAATTACGCTTATATGAAACCTGCTTCGGTTTTGATGCAAAATTCTCGCTTTTTTCGGAAAAGCGAGAATTTTGCATCCCAAAACCAAAGAAAAACCCAATACAGCTTCATCGGGTTGCTATGAGTGCTAGTCTGGGGAAGAGACTGGGCTTGCGGTCGAAGGACTAGGTTCGGCTCATGGACAGGATCATGACCTTGCATTCTCCCATCTCGCTTTGTACCAACTAAGCTATCCAGCTTAGTTAAACAATGGATGTCACATGATTTAATACTCCCGTAAGACCAAAGTACATAGTTCATTTAACCGATTGGCAGTTTAACATAAGACAATTGTGTAATGCGATATCACAAAAATTAATAAAATAATGTATTGAACATTAAAAACCTTTACTGAAATACATGCAACATGGAAATGGACAAGACGCACCGAAGCATTGACCACAGTTGTGTAATTCAGAACATGGATGTTTCAAAGCATTACATTTATATTTACATTTCTTTACACCGCGGTCTTTACAGGCACAACATTTGTAATTCTCACTTTGATGCACACTTTCTGATTGCACCGTAAATCTTTTTGGACACCTACACTTGCTTCTTAGGCATGGATTTTTCTTCAAATTATTTGGGCTCTGTGTATCTTGTATTGGCTTATTTGAGTCGATTACTTTTATACTTTTTACTTCACCTAAAGCTTTTGTACATTGTTTATCACTTGTTCCTGTATAAGAATTATCAAATAGTTTAAAGTGACGATTTGGTGATAGCGATTTCGGCGATCTTCCACTCGATGCATCGTAATTTAATATTGGTTCATTTTTATTAGTTTGATTTTTACCGTCAACAGATTTAGGCACTAAATGAATAGATAAGTTTGGAGATCCCACATATTCAAGTGCACTTTTCCCAAAAGATTTATTCTTTTTCTTTTTTGGTGTATGTTCTAAATTAGTCTTATTTGCTGAATTTTTCGTAAGGATTTTATGCGGACTTTGCTTAGATCCACTAGAGTCGTCATATCCCATATCTTCAAGTGCATATGGCTTAAAAGACTTATTCGTTTTGTTTTCTGGTGTATGTTCTACATCAGACTTATTTGATAAATTTTGTGACATAATCAGCTCCGAACTTTGATTTGATCTATTAGAATCCCAAAAATGTTCTCTAATGAAAATCTTTGGGGATACTTCATGTTCTGATTTATTTATAGCAGTTTCGTTTCGAGTGCCGATTGCCTCAGATTTTGTATCAGCAGAAGAATAATCAGATTCACTATTTTTTAATATATGTGGTTCTGTAGATCTATGTCTTACCCGAGCTAAAGTATCCCGGTCTTCAGCTGTTAATATATCTGCAGCTAGCACCGAAGATTTATCTGTAT
This sequence comes from Eumaeus atala, assembly GCA_017140195.1. Taxonomy (NCBI): domain Eukaryota; kingdom Metazoa; phylum Arthropoda; class Insecta; order Lepidoptera; family Lycaenidae; genus Eumaeus; species Eumaeus atala. Next base: position 334,260 of record JAFELO010000653.1, on the reverse strand, counting down.
GATTGGAGGCTTCTTCTTGATTACCTTTGGTTAGTAAATCCTCATTTCTGATTTCATACTTATTCGTAGTTTCTGCTGCAGGAATCGTATGCATACTAACACCTATTTTAATGGATGACTGAGATGTTTCCAATGGACGAAATGTTTTTAACTTACTAATTAATTTATCAGTCCAGTATTGCGTGTCTAATTGCCTATTTTGTTTCAAAGAATAATCTTCCAACAATTTTAATATTGTATTTCTCAAATCGTCATAATTATTCAAAAGAGGTAAATTATGTTCGTTTTTAGATTGAAATGGGTTTGGAATATTTTCTAGGGCGTTGGAGATATTGGAATATAATTGCTTAGTTCCCAGAGATGAGGCAGGAAATAGTTTGGAATAAAGATCACAAAACTTGTTAATTTCATTTATCATTTTTTCTTTGTATTTTTTTTTTATTTTTTCATCCTCTGTGTTAAGCTGTAAATAAATAAATGCATTCGCTAAATTATTTTTCAGAAGTTCAAGCGTAACGAGATCATCTTCGTATGCGGTAGCAGTGTCAGGCAATTCTTTAGATATACTATCAATTAAACTTTTTTTGTAAGCGCTAACTTGTAATTCTTTCTGAATGCCCACTATATTTTCAGTAAGTTGACTAAGTAGCAAATTTTTATAGTCAAACATATCTTCGATATTTTTGCTGTTAATATTAAGGTCATTTAATAGTAATTCAATTTCATTACTTAAAATATCATCGATGAGTCCTTTACTGTCAAATAGATTGTGGTTTTGATTTAATAATTTTATTTTTTCATATAGCTTAAGGGATAATAGCTTCATATTATTATCTGTACCAATATCTTTGACGTAAATGGGAATATTTTCGCACCAATTGCGCAAAATTTCATACAACAAACTGTCGGATCCTTCTAACGACAATGATTGTACAGAAGATTTATGTCTTGTCTGGGATATGAGATCCCTGTCTTCAGCCGTTAATATATTTGCAGCTGGTATAGAATATTGATCTGTAATAATACTATGGTGTACTTGATTTGAGGCTTCTCTTTGATTGCCTTTGGTCAGCAAATCTCCATTTATGCTTTCATGGTTATTCGTAGTTTCTATTGCTGGAATCGTATGCATACTGACACCTGCTGTAAGTGATGAGTGAGATGTTCCCGAAGGATGCACTATTTTTAACTTATTAATTAATTTATCAGTCCAATATTGGGTATCTAATGGCATTTTTTGTTTTAATGAATAGTCTTCCAACAACTTTAATATAGTTTTTCTCAAATCATTATATTTATTCAAGACGGATAAATTTTGTTTGTCTTTACATTGAAATGGTTTTGGAATATTTTCTAAAGCATTCAATATATTGGAATGTAATTGCTTAGTTTCCAGGGGTGAAGCTGGAAATCGTTTAAAGTAAAGATCACAAAACTTGTTAATTTCGTGTATCAATATGTCTTTGTACAGTTTTTTCATATTTTCATCCTCAGCGTTAAGCTGTAAATGAATAAATGCATTTGCTAACTTATTTTTGAGAATCTCAAACGTAACAAGATCACCCTTGTATGCGGTTGTGGTATCAGGCAATTCTTTAGATATACTATCAATTAAATTTTCTTTGTAATCGCTAATTTTTAATTCTTCTTGAATGTCCACAATATTTTCATTAAGTTGGCTAATTAGCAAATTTTTATAATTATACATATCTTCAATATTTTTGCTGTTAATATTAAGGTCATTCAATAATAATTCAATTTCATTACTTAAAGCATCATCAATAAATCCTTTGCTGTCAAATAGATTGTGGTTTTGATTTAATAATTTTATCTTCTCAAATAGTTTGAATGATAACAGCTTCACATTATTATCGATACCAATACCTTTGACGCAAATGGGTAAATTTTCGCACCAATTCCGCAATATTTTATACAATAAGCTGTCGGATCCTTCTATCGCCAAGGGTTGTACAGAAGATTCATGACTGATCTGGGATATAAGATCCCTGTCTTCAGCCGTTATTATATTAGCAGCAGAAAAATTATCTGTAATAATTCTAAGACCTGCTTGGTTTGAGTCTTCTTTTGTATTGCCTTTGCTTCGCAAATCTCCATTCATGCTATCGTGTTTATTCGTAGTCTCTGCTGCAGGAATTGTATACATACTTACACTTACTGTAATCGATGACTGAGATTTTCCCACTGGGTGCAATATTTTTAAATTATTCATTAATTTATCACGCCAATACTGAGTGTATAATGGATTTTTTTGTTTTAAAGAATAGTCTTCCAACAACTTTAATATTGTTTTCCTCAAATCATTATAATTGTTCAAGACGGATAAATTATGTTCGTCTTTTGATTGAAATGGTTTTGGAATATTTTCTAAGGCATTAAATATATTGGCATGTAATTGCTTAGTTTCCAGGGGAGAAGCTGGAAATCGTTTAAAGTAAAGATCACAGAACTTGTTAATTTCGTTTATCAATTTGTCTTTGTACAGTTTTTTCATATTTTCATTCTCGGAGTTAAACTTTAAATTTATAAATGCACTTGCTAAATTATTTTTAAGAATCTCAAACGGAACGAGATCATCTGTGTATGTAGTTCCAGTGTCCGGTAATTCTTTAGATATACTATCTATTAAATTTTGTTTGTACGCACCAATTTGTAATTCTTCCCAAATTTCCAAAATATATTCTTGAAGTTGGCTTATTAGGATTTCTTTATAATTAAATAGATCGTTAACATTTTTGCTATTGATATTATGAAGATTATTCAAGAGTAATTCAATTTCATTACTTAACACATCTTCGATAAATCCTTTGCTGTTAAATAGATTGTGGTTTTGATTTAATAGTTTTATTTTTTCAAAAAGCTTAAAGGATAACAGCTTCATATCATTATCTATACCAATATCCTTAACGTAAGCTGGTAAATTTTCACACCAATTGCTCAATATTCGATATAATAAACTATTGCACCCTTCAGGCATTTGAAATTTTTTATTACCTTTTAAAGACTTTTCTATTACAGTTTTCACCATAGTTGAAAACTCTGGTGATTGCTCACTATCAAACATGTTGTCTCGATATTTTGGTATAGTAGATAGTATATTTAATAGTCTTAATATATCACTTTCCAAACAATGTTGTATTAAGTTTTTATTTTCACGACATGAATAACGTAGAATTATTTCTATAAATTCTTCGATAAACGTGTACATTTTATTTGGTGAACTTCGTGTTTCTACAATGAAATCGTTTTCTAGATCTGTTACAGACCCCACTATATTATCTTTATTATTGCTACCTCTTTCGGAGTTAATATTTATCAAATAGCTAGAAAGAATTTTCCTTATCTCGTTTATAAAAGACTCTTGAACGTTATCACATTTTGTGTCAATTTTAAAATTTTCTATATTGTTAATTAATTTATTTTTTATATTCTGGTAAGCTTTCAAATCCTTTAATTTGTTTTTATTACAAATAAAATTTACCCATTTTAAAAACGAATGTATTACTCCGTAAGACGTATTATTTTTACTTATTAATTCAATATTTTCCGTAACTACCGGTTTTGCTAGTGTTTCATGTAGTAGACTAACTCTGGACAATATATTGTGCATTTTTTGCGACTGTGTGTGAACATTTAATACTTTAAAGATAAGATATTTTAAATATTCTATCTCTTCTAAATCAGAAACTGCTTTGGAAGATGTGCGAGCATATTTATATCTACGAAATATATCGCTTGCGATAGAAGCAATAACTTTTTTTTTGTCGTCTTCGTCTAATTCTAAATTAAGCAGTTCAAGCCATTCTTTTATTTTCGAGTTCAATTCGTTTAAATCTATTTCTTCATCTCTGGCGTACAAAGGGACGTTTACCATGTCAGGTTCATAATAGGGACGCCCAATTTCTACTCCTTGAGTTCTTTGGTTGATAGTTTGTCGTGGTGTCGAAGTAATAATATTATCGAAACTAGGTACATATAGATTATTTAATGATAAACTCATTTGGGCAAAACTGGATTCATCATTTTCTGTAGCATCAACGCTGATACTCTTACCTTTTAATTTAGTAAATACCTTCAAACTGGGTAATGAAGTTTTGTTCTGTTCAGCAAATGTGTGGGAACATTCTTTTAATGTATGAAAATGATATTTAGGGTTTCCGTTATTATCGTCCGCAACATCAGTTGGGTGGTGTGGTACAGCTGTTAAATCAGCACATTTATTGCCGATCTCGGAAATTTGTCTCACTTTGGTATTACTTTGGCTGCTCTTTTTTAAACTCTCATTGTCAAAATATATAGTTTCCATAGATCTATTTTTTAAAAAGTTATCAGCTTGATAATTATTACTAATAAGTTCTGGGGATTTTTGAGACATGTAGTCAAATTTATCGGTCTTGTTATGCGAGATCCTTTGGTTTTTAGATTTTACTTGATTTTCAAGAGTGATATTTTGTTTGTTGGATTTAGTTGAAGATTCTTTTGAAAAGCCGTGACAATTTTCTTGTGTCTTGTTAATGTCACTTAAAATATTTTTAACTAACTTTTCTGTTTCATTATTAGGAAAATTTAGTTTTGATTGTATTACTTTATTGATTTTATTGTAAACTTCGTTTACATCATTTAAATTATTAGTATTGACGTTATGGTTCAATATTTTTTCAAATTCCTTTGGTGTAATATCTGTGCCATGTTTACTTTTAAAAATATTGTTTTTGTCCGATATAATTTCTTGTAATGACTGACATTTTGTGGGGCTCCATCGTTTCCTTTGTTTCATTGAAATGTTCATCCTACGGAATATTGTGTCATATAGTTGTTTCTTATCACTATCATTGAAATTAATATCAAAATTTCTAGCTAAATACTCAAACCATGTTTTTAATTCCTTATCAACCAGAAACACACTTCCATTACTTTTTTCACTTAGATTTTTCAATTGTGTCACTAAAATATTTATCATGCTTTGAATTAATTGCCTGTCTAATTCTTTATTAATGTTTTTAAACCATAAATATATATCATTATACAGTGGACTTTCTTTAAGAACAGTCTTATGTACTTGAGATGGAAATTCAAACGTGGATAATAGATTTTTGGTTAGAATTTCTTGTTTGCTTTTCGTACACGAAATATTATTCATAGTTAGGATATTTTGTAGCCATTTTAGTATCTCCTGTTCAGTTGTTTCATGATTATCTTTATTATTATCACATTGACCTATTTTACTCAATCTTTCTGCTAAAGATTCTATTTGTATCATATTGTCATGCGTGTTTAAGTCTAGTTCAGGTATACTCTTAACCAACCTCAATATTAATGCCAAATACATTTTTCGGTTATCGTTATTACTAATACCTATATCTTTTTCTTGAAATTCATTATTATTTTGATGTACATTGGTCAAGAACTTCTCAATAATTCTTTTTAATTTTTGATATTCTTCATCTGTCAATTCTAAAGGAAGCTGATTAAGAAAATCTATTAAACAACGTTTTGACGTATTATATTTATTAAAACCATATGTATTTGTATCCTCGACAAGATCATCTAGTGTGCACTTGTTCTGGTTGTTTATTTTATCTTTGGTATTCTCAAAAGGAATATTTTTAGTTAATTGATAAATTTTCTCCTTAATAATATTATTTTCATTTATTAAATTATTTAATAAATCATCTGCTAGCTGATTCAAATTACCCTTTACGTCACGATGAAGTATTGATAACGCATCAAGATATTTGATGACTTCTGTCTTAGCTTTAGGTAAAAATAAACTATCTGTTGACAAATTTTTTAGTTTCTGTGCTAATTTACCAACTAAATGCTTTTCTGCAAGTTCATCTGCATACGTTTTCTTCTTTGCCAATGAGTATGTCCATTTCTCTATAGCACTCAATAGTAAAGTATTATCTTCATCGTCTAATTTAGAATAACTAGGAAGCACGGACTTCTCTTCTTCAAGTCCCCTGTCATTTATAAGTTTTTTACATCCACATGGTAGACGTTGTGGCTAAAAACAAATAGATTTATATATATATTGAAATTTGCCGCTTATGAATAAATATGAATTAAATAACGACAAGATGGGAAATAGTTTCAGATATACCATACTTTTTGGTTAGCTTCCGTGTGGGTTTTCATATGCTCGTTCCAACGATTTTGCATTTTTGAACAAACCTGGAGTGTGAAAAAAATTTTAAACTTATCAAAAATTCTTTAATATTTATCTAGTTAACAATATTCAGATTCATTATTTTCAAGATCATTAATGATTGAAAACCTACTTATATCTTTTCTGTTGCAAATTCAAAGTTTGCAACAGGAATTTATTTGCTATTATCAAAGGAAATGCCCTTACGCATGTGTTAGAGATAAAATAATATAACTGGCTTTATATGTAGTATAATTGTGTAAATGACATTCTATGTAATACCTTTATGAAGTAATGATCACAACCAATTCTAGTAAACACGGCGTCATCCGGCGAACACCGCCGCTTGACCGCCCTCCTGCGCGATACAAACATCGCGTATCACAATAACGCCCTGGAGGATGAACACCTCCTGAGTACATAATTAAGGCGACCCCGAAGGAGTTCCCCAAAGAACGAGTGTCTGTTGACCTAGCATGGCAGAACATTCCTCTGCTGGAGGTAAACCGGATGTGCCGACACACAAAAAGTGGTGAGACCACCGCAAATGTACCATATAACATGGTACTTGTCATCCTGCCCCTGGCTGTACAGAGCCGGATAGCAAGCAAAGGGCACCAGGACAATGCCACCGGTGCTAGCTGTATGGGCACTGCGCCCGCAACATGCAAAGCACCCGACACAAAAGCAAGATGATTCATCCCTGCCCCCACCCCCACCCGCCACAAACGCGTGGTCCCGGCCTCTAAATATCACGGGGCATAAATGGCACAAAATTCCCTTCTTCCTACCCCCCCGTAGCCACAGGGGGCCCCGAAGCCCCAGGCTCATATGGGACAGAGGACACAGGCACCCGCCTCACTGATGGCGCTAAGGCCGCAGTATATACCCGTTCAGGGAAGCAGGGCCAAAACATAGTAGGCTTTGAATTCCTAGCAGAATTCATAAAGTCAGTCGACACAGAAGAGGTGCAACTGTTTGCGCACAAAGCTAAATTTGGCACCAAGGCGGAAAAAAATCTAAGCCATGGTTAACCAGGCAGCGCTGTTCGATCGAGATCGAGACGATCAAGCGCCTAAATCAATAAGCCTCCAAATGGCTACTACGAGAAGGATTAAACCCAACTCATTAAAACTGGTGTTGTTTGACGCAAACGGCATTAGATCGAACATCCATGAGTTGTGGCATTTCCTCCTGAAACATAAAGTAGACATCCTTCTAGTGCAGGAAACGTTCCTAAAGCCTAGCCACACTAATCGCCGTATTTGCAACTATAATATTGTTCGAAACGACAGGACCCGATCCAGTCTGGGGGTTACAGTCACCTATCTCTGCACATCAGTAATGTTCAAAACCGCTTCTAGTTAGCGATCTCGACGCTATTTACGAAAACTTAAACACAGATGACCCAATAATTTCATCTGGGGACCTGAAGTCCACCACGTGACCTGGGGCAATAGATACAACAACAGTCACAGGACTAGCCTTAAAAAATATGTCCATGATCATAACATCATCAACGCTCCGTATATCCCAGCCCATTATTCTCCGAACAATAATTGGGTATATACGTGCACCAAGTACAATAGATGTAGCATTGGTCAAAAACATTTCACTCGTCATCAAGACGGCTGAAGCGTTACACGAGCTTAACTCGGACCAAAGACCCGCATTAGTAGAAATAGGAAAAATATATTAAATAGAAACATTAAAATAACGAGCAGAATTTCGACGAGAAAGACAACACGACAACGGAGGCGAAGTGTGCAGACTAACCATCCCTCAACACGAAAGAGATTTTAAAAAGACTATACCCAGATTTAAAAACGAGAGATGGGATCACTTCTGCCTACTGACATCTCGCAAGGGCTATAAGGTCCGAATCGGTGGAACAAATGCCACCATTAAACCGCGTAAACCGACTACCTGCACTAAAGAATGACGAAAAAGCGGAGTGTCTAGCCGACACACTAGAGCAGTGTTTCCCAACGTGGGGCCCACGCCCCACAGAGGGGCGATTTGATAGTTAAGGGGGGCGATTTTAAAATGGACTGGACACGACCTTAACCCTTTCGCTTTGGGTTATTTAAGTGCAATGCTAAATATCGGTGACAAATTTAACAAAAAAGGCAAATTCTTGAAAAAATGCCGTAAATAATTATTAGGTATAATTTCGTTTGACGTTACCAAAATATCAACTGGGTAATTAGAGTCGTCAAGTAAACTTCGTCGGGGATTCACCGTGGAGTGCGCCACCTGTCACGGGGAACCCCGGACGATTAAAAACTTGCTAAACAACGGCGTTGTTCGCACCTAATTGGCCCAACTCAACTTCTGTAGTGTTTCACATCATTCAGTTGGTATTAATTTAAAATAAGTATCCGTCAAGTAATCGTTGATTTAACAAATGTATTTAGATATATTGTAGCAGTTACGCTTATGTCGTATTACTCACATGCACACATAACTCATGATTGCGCAATGCGCATCACAACACGATCAGTAGTATAGTCGACATCGTTCGCTCAAGATACACAACCAGTTTTCAATATATAAAAATATTTTAGTTGTTATATTCTAAATAAATTTATATAATTATTAATTAGTCATTGTTATTTTAACACCCACCAACAATAATATTGTATAGATATAATTGGTAAGTATATGATTTTATTTATATTTATTTTAGAAGCATTTAACTTCCAGAAATTTTTGTCAAGTGAAAAAAATATCGGTAATCGTATTATATACATTTAAATAAATATGTTTATTTGCGTCTTACGTTTGCTCTGTCATATTGAATTAATTTTAACACATATTTTATTATATTATTTTTTAATTGATTTTTTTTTGCCCATAATAAAGTGAGTGGAACAAACAAGAAAAAACTCGTCAATATTCGGAGGAATATTTAAAATTTGGGTTCATACCCGCTGTTCACGATGAGCGGATGCCGTTTTGTCTTTTATGCCAGCAATGCTTGACCAACGAATCAATGAAACGAGGTCGTCTTTGGAGGCGAAACACAGTGCTCATATAAATTCAGATTTGAGTTACTTTAAAACTTTAAAAGAAAAGTTTGAAAAAAGAACAACATTATAGTCTCTATTTACTGCTCGTTCTGTAACAAATAATCGTCTTTCTGAGGCTAGTTATCAAATTTCTTTATTAATCGCTAAAACTGGAAAAAATCACACTATAGGAGAGAATTTGATAAAACCGTCAATATCAGCATTTCTTAAAACGATTCTGGAAAAAGATGACAAAGATGTAAAAGCTATGCCACTCAGTAATAATACTGTTGGCAGAAGAATAGACGAAATGAGTGAGGATATTAAAAAACAAATTGTTGAAAAGATGAAAACAAGAAATTTCACAGTACAAATGGATGAATCAACTTTGAGAGACAGTGAGGCAGTATTGATAACCTATGTAAGATATATTGATGAAGGGCATTTTACTGAAGAAATGTTGTTCTGTAAAAGATTAGAAAGCACCACTACCTCCAAAGATATATAGAATAAGTTAAAAAACTACTTAGATATCAATGATATACCAATGAAAAATATAACATCTTGTGGTGCAGATGGCGCCCCTAATATGATGGGCAAGAAAAATGGCTGCTTAAAATTGATGAAAGATGCGAATCCAGAAATGATTATTGTACATTGTGTTATTCATAAGGAAAACTTGGTAGCTAAAAATATCTCGCCCGTTCTAAATGAAGTACTACATACAACAATAAAGTGTGTTAAATCTAGTGCCAAATGTGAACGTCTTTTCAAGTTATTTTGTGAACAACAAAATGAAGACCATGTGAGACTTTTACTTCATACTGAAGTAAGATGGCTATCCGGCTATCCAAAAGCAACTGCTTGAAAAGATTTATGCAACTGCTTGACATTCTTAGTCATTTTTTAAGCGACAAACCTGAAATGAAGTATCTGTTAACAATCGATAGTAAAGCATTTGTAAGTTATTTAGCCGATATCTTTGAAAAACTAAGTATATTAAATAAGCAACTTCAAGGAGCAAAAAAAACACTTGTCGATGCAAAAACAAAGACATTTGGTTTCATTACCAATATAGAGTTATCAGAAACACATTAACAACAAAAACTTTGAACAATTTCATTGGCTCCAAAAATGTGAAGTAACTGATACCGCTTTACTTGTTATTGTCAATCATTTGAATGTTCTATCTGCTGATTTAAAAGAAAGATTTTCTGATTTAAAACAAATTGATTTCCCAACATGAATGATGCAGCCAATATTAGTGGATTTGTCTGAATATCAAATATGCAGTATCAAGAAGAACTCGCAGAATTGCAAAATGATGAATCCGTAAAAACTTTATTTAATATAAAAGGAGCGATGGCATGGCTTTGTTAAGAAACTGAAACTAAATACCCAAATGCAACCAAATATGCAAGAAAACTTTTACCACCGTTTCCATCTTCATATTTAGCTGAATGTGGATTTAGTGCTGTAAATGATTTACTGATAAAAAAAGAAATCGACTTGATATAACACAACGTGGAGACTTGAGATTAAAGCTAAGTAAATTGGAACCTAATATAAAATCTCTGTGCAGCAAGCATCAAGCGCAAGGATCGCACTAAATGAATATTAAAAAATCAATATTAAAATTATTTTGAATTACAGTTTTTCATTGTATGTTTTGAAATTTTGCTTACGATGTTTTGATATCAATTTCATAGGGATTCCTTCCTAAAACTTATCATTTATATTTCTTAAGGGAACAAAACAATTTTTAAAGGTTGAAAATTATATATGGGGGCATAAAATTTTTAGAAATGTTAAGGTGGGGCATGGCCTAAAAAAGGTTGGGAAACACTGCACTAGAGAGTCAGTGCACTCCTAGCTCCCTCCCCACAGATCTCTCCCACATAGAAGCGGTACAAAATATAGTAAGGGCCCACCTGGCTGTGCCGCCGGACGACGATGATGAGATCATACGTCGGACGGACACAAAAGAAATGAAAGATCTAATAAAGAATATTCGCTTGAAGAGGGCCCCCGGACCCGATGGAATTACCAATAAAACGCTAAAACAACTGCCTCCCGTTATTATAAATCTTATCTTTAACGCCCTTCTGACGCAATGCACTTTTCCAGACACGTGGAAAGAAGCCATAGTGATTGGCATACACAAACCAGGAAAACCCCGAGCGAAGCCTGCTAGCTACCCAGCCATAAGTATCATAAGCTAGTTAGGTAAAATCTATGAAAGGATAATTCTCGCACACCTAAAAACCGTGATACGAGAGAAAAACCTATTCTATTATATGGACGAGCAGTTCGCGTTTCGCGACAGCCACAGCTGCCCACAACAAGTACGTCGCCTCACGGAGTACGTAGTATCGGGAATCAAAAGACAGGGCCTTCCACGCGGCTCGGGTGCTGTCTTTTTTGATGTAGCAAAGGCGTTTGACAATATTTGGCATCAAGGCCTAATCTTCAAACTATACCAATTAGGACTGCCCGACAGGCTGGTACTGATCGTAAATAGTTACCTAGCAAAGAGACAGTTCCGCTACAGAGGAGGACACTCTGTTCTGCCCTCGTCCCCTCAGAGCCGGTGTTCTCCCAGGATCGGTTCTCTCTCCCATCCTCTTCAATCAGTATACAAGCGACATACCACTACACCCCAGCGTTCAGCTGGCGATGTTCGCGGATGATACCACACTGAACATCAGGAACCTCCCAAAATTCGAAGCCTAACTACTCCAAAAGGCCGCCACCGAACTCGGTGAATGGTTCTTAAAATGGAGAATAGAGGTTAATGTGGAAAAGATTAAGTCTATACTCTTCTCCCTAACCCCCTTCCACAAACGAGGAAACATGCCCTCTTCCTGCTCTACGGTAGCGAGATACCCAGAGCAGAGACGGGAAAATATCTAGACGTCACACTTGACAGGTCGATGAGCTTCAAAGTCACATAGACAACGATCTGAAAAAGGCACGACATGTCCTTTTCAAATTATATCCTCTCATAAATCACAAAAAAATCATACAAATATAAAGAGCTAAATGGCATACAGACATAAGCTCAGACTTGAATGCGACTGATCATGTCGTACTGCAGTGCAGCATTCGCTCACATATCCTCTATCCAAATAAAACGTTTGTAGAGAATGCGATATAGATTCTTACGCATGGCTACTGGATGTCCGTGTTACATCCAAAACATCAACCTACATTGCGACCTTCTAAGTGAAACCTCGGTAAAAGGACACTTTAAAGAGCTGTCTAAAAAGTTCTTCGACCGTGCTCTTAATCACAAAAAGAAATTGATAGTTCACTGCATTACGCCGACGACGATAGCAGTTGCTAAGTCCGCCCTGATCACAAGCAAAGACACACCAAGACTCGCATCCACAGTAAAATGCCAATAGGGCCAACTAACGGATAGCAGTTTTTAGTCGGTAGTAGCTATCGCTTCAAGACCTGAGCTCGACACACGCTTGGGTCGGCTGGATGGTGCGTAAATGCATTTTTCCTGCTGGAACCAATACGATATACACCGCTCGTACCGGTCGAGCGATGGAACCTTACATATAGTGACCCAAGTATCACATATGCCGGACAGAATGACAAACTCACACACCGCTTACGAAAACGAGCCCGGGTTCGTATCCGTAAGCTGAGCGCTTAGATTACCATAAAAATAATATAGAGAGGGAGGGGCGAGGAGGCCGGCCTCCTCTGACGAGCCAAATAGTAAACGAGCTCAATCATCCTTACCCACGCCACCGCAATTTAAACGGCATCGTGCGCGCACCGTCCCACTAGTGTGGGGAGGGGGACCGCTTCCCCCTTTTTTGGGCACAGAAAGTTACTATTTGGTACGCCCAAAAACAAAATGGTACATCTCTTCCCATCTGCGGGAAAAGAGGGTCTCTCCCCCTATCCGTCTCCCTAAACCTGAAGACACAAAAGTCTTCGCTAGTCCGAAGAACAGTTGAAGCGGGAGTAATAACACCGCCAAGAAGTAATAGGTCCATTCGAAAAAAAAAAGATAACGGTATCTTGGCTCGACCGTTGTACAAGACGCAACTCTGATTGGTGCACAAGGTTAAGTAAAACATTGTTTGCTATGGACATGTGTTTACAATGTACAATTTGCATAGCTGTATTCTCGTCATACTATAAACTTACTTATTTATGACGTCTAGTTTGAGCAAATATTGTAGTATTGGGTAGTCATGGAGCCGTTGTGATGATGGGAATGTGTGTGATGTTCAAAATGATGTGTCGGACTTAAATTTAGACAATATTTTTATTAGTAGTAGTAGTATTTTATTTCTACTTTCGACTGACATCAGAATGATAAATGAAAGATAAATATGTAATTGTTGTATCTGCTTTATTACGCATTACTTAGCTTTGAGGGTTTAGTTCTTTCTTGAATATTAAAATTCCACATAGATTTAGAAATAGTAAAAGTATTAACTATAAATTGTATTAGTATTAAATCCAAGAATCTAACACGTGCTTGACATGGGGTGTAAGATAATGAATACATGAAAAGGCCAGAAGGTAGTCCAGAGAGAGATGTAAGTTAGTAAAGATAGAAAGAGAAACAATTTCGTTTCGTATATTATTGTAGGGACCAAAGAGAGACATGCGAGTACACATTATCTTACTCTCTGTCATAACCAGTTACACTTCGTATCACAAAATTTTTTCTTCGGTCGTGTGGTCAAGACCACGTCCATTTTATATGTTTAAAAAGGATCTCACCTGTGGCATAGATAATTTGAAATTTTTGAAACACTTGCAAACCTTCTTTATTCCCGTACAGTATCTCACTTCTTTCGCATTCAAGTCTGTGTTGGTCTTCAAGTAATCGTAAAGGGAATCAATAACCTCATTTGTACTGAAAAGTTGCGTATATGCTTTATAAACATTTCTTATGTTTCATCATATTTTTCAACTTTAGAACAATTTTATATGGCTAAACATTATAACATCTCATCCCAGTTGAATTTTGGTCACGGTGTCCATCTCTATGGAGAATAGCCAACTGCGCAGGACATATTGTAGAGCACAAGTGAGTGCGCGGACACAAGTACAGTGCCTGTTCCCTCGTTCTTCTATTCCCATAAGTCGGGAATCCTGTACGACCGCAGAGAAATCAGGCACAGTAAAGACGGCTTCACGTGCTCTCCGAGGCACGGGAGTGTAACTTCGCCAACTTCCTGAATTCGGACTATTGTTAGAAATTGAAAAATCCCAATAACACTTTAGTCCGACCCGGGATTCAAACCTAGGACCTCACGACTGTGGTTGAACACGCTTGCAACTAGATCACGAGGCAGTCGAAACAGTGTAACATTATTAACCTACCCTCGTATTTTGTGATGTTTATGAAGTCTCTAATAAGAAACGTTTAAGAATTTATTGACAAAACGTATTTGAGTAAAGAACGAGCTCAGCAAATACCTTCGCGGAAAATTAAACATATATTTCATGCCACTTTCCGCATAAAGCGAAAAGACAATCACGCATGTGACAGAGTAAATTTTCTTAACATAACAACTTCAATTTATAACGATTACAGAATTGTTATCAGTTTGTAATATTCAAAAATTTCATATTGTAATAATAGCTACCTATTAACTACAAAATCTTGACATTTCGAGTTCGTATTTTCTGCTATTCTTCTTAATTTTTGAGAATGATTTGTGCCAGTACGCGCTAAAATAAATTGTAATAATAGCTACCTATTAACTTCAAAATCTTGACATTTCGAGTTCGTATTTTCTGCTATTCTTCTTAATTTTTGGGAATGATTTGTGCCAGTACACGCTAAAATCCTCGATTTTAAAGTTTGTTGGCTATATGGCTTTTGCAACACACCTTCGCTGCGAAAAACTTTGGCTTGGCTGGACTTTGGCTTTCGGTTTGCTGCAATTTGTTAACGTAGCGATAAGAAATGATTCTAGTGTTATAAATTTGTCAAGCTACGCATACATGGTAAAAATGATGAAAATGTTCTTAGTAAAAATATGTTAATATATTACTTTTGTCACCATATAAATCTACCTCCAGTTCATTGGTAGGTACTAACCATTTCTGCCAAGGATGGGGAGCCATAACCTCTTTTTGTAAGACAATCATGTGTCGGAAAGAAGGCGACGAGCGGAGCAGAGAGAAATTTCTGCATGTTCCGCAACGTCACCGACACGCGGGAGTACGTATTAGGCGCTACGACCGTCTCCGAACTGATACTTAAACCGGACCAGGGACATATTGGGCGTCTGTCCCATTGCACGGTCCTACTGTGTGTGGAAGTCGTCAGAGGAACAAGCTAGAAAACTCCCCTGGTGCTTTAGTCTGAGCCCTATAAATGAGGATCCAGGCTGTCGCTGAGGTGACCCTGTTGCTAATAGATCCGGGTCATCTCATCCTCCTAAGGCGGCTGAGGGCTTACGTGAGATTTTGGTTGGTTTGGCTTTCCTCACATATAAAAAAATTACTAACCATTTTTATTTCCTCTGTGCTTTAAAATTCTTTGAATATGATCACTAGAATTGGCTTGGCGTTGCGTGAGTGGATACTTGCGAAGAGTCTGTGCGAAGTATATTGTATCCTTTGACACTAAAAACAACATCAGTCAGATTTAATTTGATAATGCCATCTTGTGGAAGCGAAGATATACATAGCTATGTCTGAGATGCTTGGATAGGTATTTGGTACATACGAGGGGTGATTGATAAGTATCCGAAACGACAAAGAAAACCTTTAATAAACTACTTAAAATAATTTTATTTTTCCACGTAGTTTCCTCCTACCTCGATAAAATGTTTTTGCGGTAACAATTGGAACCGCAATTCATGGAGTTTGACAGTTGCAACCCTTGTAAATAATCCACTAAAATAATTCCTCGAGCAACCCAAAAAACAGTCGC
>JAFELO010000653.1:255853-318077 GCA_017140195.1 Eumaeus atala | reverse complement strand
ACACACACACACACACACACACACACACACACACACACGTGCGCACGCAAACATCATAATAATGCTTTTATGCGGGGATAAGGTAGGTGTGCTTTACAACTAACTATACCGGCGATTTCATTGTTCTCATATTCTTGACTCTAGTCGATTTGTATATGATTGAACAGAAAATAACAAATTGGATAAAATGGCATAATTTTTATAACGACATTTGAGGTGCACTTGCTTTTTTCTGAAAACATATAAACATGCTCACTTGTCGACATACAACGATTTTGTTGTGACGATGGTGGTGATACAGATCGTGAACTCGGTTTCTTATTATTCATCAGAACTGTGCTGGTGATCTGAAAACCAATTTTATAATCAATTAGTAAATAATAAATTATTAACAAATTACTTATTAATAATATATAAGAGCCTCGGTGGTCTGGTGGTTAGCGCTTCGGACTTCCTTTCGGGAGTACAGGTTGGAACCCCCGCCATATAAAAAAGCTAAAAACTCGACAGCATAGCTGAAGTACCGGTGATATTGTGACCGAGAGGTACCACTAGCCGATTGGACTAGGGAGCTCTGTCCTATTGAGTAATGGCACTACCTCTTACAAGGAATTAAGTTACTCTTCTGCGGGAAAAGAGACGGCCTGTCCCCCTACCGTCTCCCTAAACTAAAAGACTCAAGTCTTCGCTAGTCAACAAGTGAATTAGCGTCGCCAACTATTAGTAGGTACTTTCGAAAAAAGAATTAAAATAATATGAAGAGTTTTTCTAACGCAAGCACATTTTCTGAGAGCTCTTACGATGAGCTAATCGGAATATTCGATTTCGGCGTAATCTAGGATTGGGCCTAGTTTCCCATCAGGGTTGCAGAGGTCAGATAGCAGTCGCTCTACAGTTCGCTCTGGCAATGTCGTAAAATCCTGTTATAGAAACGGGATATGGCTACGAGAACCTATCGTCAATATGTTAATAATTTATTAGTGTATGCATAAATAGCAGGAGATTGGTCCAGCAATGGACCGATAAGGACCGATAATGATTATGATACATAAATATATAATAGATAAAATATATTCCTTACGTATGATGTGCCCGACGGAAACACGTTGTCTTTTTCAAAATAACTCGTGTTTGTCGTAGCATTGTATCTAAAGTGTGGACCACGTTCGGCTGAAATATATTAGAATTATTCAGCGACAGATAATAACGTAGAACGGACGACAGTCTCCTATTCTACCCTCTTATCTAGATTCTGATTAATATCAGGATCTCAACATTGCCTGCCTTATCTATACTATAAAGGGAAAACAATTGATTGTTAGTTTGTTTGTTTCTACTGAATAGGCTGCGCAACTACTGGACCGAGCTGAAAAAGTGTTTAACCATTACAATCCTACATTATGTGATGACACAAACCTATGATGCCAGTGTGATAGATAGTGAATAACTGTAAACAATAATTATTATTATGAGCCAGTAGGTATTATGTATACATAAATAAATTTCATTTACTAATTTCGTCAGTGGGTGCGTTAATGACGAATCTTTACTACCTTAAATGATACAATATTTTGTAATATTTGTCTTATTAGGTTTACGTTTCGCAGCTGTTTCGTTGGCGGATCATCCAAGGAAATTAATCTTCTAGTATAGTGGATGTAATTGGTCACTATTGGTCAGTAGGTTTGACTAATTGGTCAGCCTTACTGAAACGAAGGTAAGCGACTTAAAATTTTTCGGCGAGAGCTGATCTGTTGGCGGACTATTACAGAGTATAGAGTCCACTAATAAAAGTTCGTGTATTTGGTGAGACTGTATAGAGTCCACTAATAAAAGTTCGTGTATTTGGTGAGACTGTATAGAGTCCACTAATAAAAGTTCGTCTATTTGGTGACGAATTGGTCTTAATTGTGAGTATTTTTTATGAGAATTGGTCGATAATACTGTGGCTTCTGGAGTCCATTTTATACATTAATTTTCTGCACCCGATTTTTCGAAAATTCCCAATGAATATTATTAAGAATGATTGTTTTTAGGGGTACGGCGTTTTGTCCGGGAAATGATTGACACTTGATTGTCAACTTAAATGAGTAGCTTAGCCATTAACATTCATCCCAGACTGGCTAGGCCACTGCATATCTCCCTGTGGCTGATAGCTCCGTGACATCCCACCACAGCGCCATAAGTTTCTCGCAGTGGTTTTTAGTCGATAGTGGCACACACACGTGCTGAACCCGACACACAATCCCTGCTCGAACGAAGCTGGATGGACATGAAGAACAAGAAAACAATATACCTATAATAAATATAATATGTTGAGTATTGCGGGTGGATGGATGCACTTTCCCAGCGATAAAAAAAGTAATTAAACAATAAGAATATCAAACAACATTTACCATAATAACTACTCTGCTTTTTCCAATTCGAACCCAGACTTGGTACAAGGGCGACCGTTAGATTATTATATAGAGCATTAAAAATAATCGGGTTGTCTTCACTGTCACCCTCCATTACTGCCACCTGAAGTATGTAAAAACTCTCAAACAAAGAATTACTATAAAATTAAACTGAAGCCGTTGAAGGAATCTCTTCCGTGAAGCTCGTGAGGGCTCGAGCATTGTCCAGGAGTCTGTCGTTACAGAGCAAGTCGTTAAATTATCAGGTGTGTGCAATACGTTTTCTGAATATTATCAGTACATAAATGGCACTTGGGCCCTAATTCGTTAATGGATTTCCACTTTTCGTGCAGAGGATAGGGGGGGATGCAACCAGGGACTTTAGTCCCAACCGAAAAAATTGTATTGAAGGCTGTTTTTGGAATGAAAATGAACACTTCATCTTAAATCTGTTTCTGAAAATAACTGTTCATGACTGTTAATAACTATTACAGCCAATAATTTCTTTTCTTTATAGAATAAGGGACCAAACCAGAAATCGGAGCCTTTTCACGACTATCGACGCCCATGACCGTCCACATAATTACTATGCAGATGCGTTACCCTCCTTTCCCTCCCCCAATGGGCCACCGGCTACTCACAAACCGCACGAAACGCTACACTGAAGATGTCACTTTACGGCGTTATTATGTAAGCGAGAGGTCGTGCTGGCCCAATTTCGTTGCATAGAAGGATGTACTGTCAGTTCATGGCACTACCTCCTCCTATGCAGCATGGGACTACCTCTTCCCAAAAATAATGTTTAGATAGTCATAAAATACGCTTTGCCTCGCTTTTCTTTTATGCAGAGAAAAGTCCAACAACGAATTAAATACACATATGTCTAAAATCTATAAATTGGTTTAAAAGGGTACATAAACCGAAAACTTTTCAGGTGTTACAAGAGTACTTATAAGTGTAACAGTCGTCAAGGCGTTTTTGAGTCCCTGGAATCTGGTGGCTGGATTTAACTACTAGGATACAGGATAGTAGCTCTAACTATTAGTAGTAGGTTTTATTTTTTTAGTTTAGTTTATACCCCAGAATGTAGTTCATACCCCAGAATGTAGTTCATACCCCAGAATGTAGTTCATACCCCAAGGTAGAAGAGGTTTGATGATCAACCGACAAGGACATACCAGCCTCATGGATTACTGCCCCGAATTGAGAAAACATTTTTGTGTTGAATAGCCCCTGGTTCTCGAGTCCTGGTCGCGCACCGGAAGACGGAGTGTTGACAGCTGGTGGACTGAGTTCTTTAAGGGGGCGGAGAGCCGCTGGATACAAGTGGTTCGTGACCGTAATCTATGGCGGGGATATATAGCTATGGGGGAGTTCTAGTAGTAGACGTCATTCGGCCGATGATAATGAATAGTCCATTTATCAGTGAAGGCTATACACTATGACGCTATGACTAATAGGGCCGGAGATACGCACGTGGAACCGCGGGGTGATGCTACTTAGTTAGAAAAACATATTCAAGAGGGGGGGGGGCCTCTTGAATACAAGAAAAATATAATAAAGTAAATAAGTAGATAACATACGTTTTACCTTTGCACCAAAATATTGATATTATTATTTTCTTGTGATTTTCTAGATTGGTTTCCTCGTATGTAGAGTCTAAAATCGATCGCTGCTTCACTCATTTATTTTAGCACCCCAATAATATACTTGAATATATCAGGTTTATAACAACATTGATAATCTTCCCGGCAAACTAAAATATATCATTGTGAGAGTTTATGTTTCAAGGGAATAATAAGAGAAACAATCCAATCTCGAATTCAGTATCAAAACAATTCAATATCGAATTTAACAACACAACATAAGTTAAAGCCCGTCCAACCGTCCCTGGCTGTGGTAGGGTGGATGTTATATGATATTGAAATCATCATATATACATACACACGCCCGAAATACATTACCCTCCTTATGTACGAGTCCGGTAAAAAGAAGCAGGGAGCCATAAATAAATATGTAGTAACAAGAAATGTTGTCCTTGCCGAATTTCGGCCACGGCGGCCATCTCTATAGAGACATATTATATTACGCAAGTGCGTGCACAGGCACAAGTGCACTCCCTGTCCCCTCGTACTCCTATCCCGAGGGGACGGTAATCCGACACGACCGCAGAGGAATCAGGCGGAGGACCGACGGCTCAACGTGCTCTCCGAGGCTCGGGGGTGTGACACCGTACTGTAATCCCAATAACAGGTCGAAACAGGAGCGTACTAACCACCGAACCACGAGACAGTCAAAGGGTACTATAGTACCTATTATGCTCTATACAGATCTGTATCTATGTAAACTTGGCACTAAGAAACTTAAATGTTAAACATTTTTTATAGTATAGGGGAACAAACGAGCAAACCCTCTACGGCTACCGACGGGCATGATCATCAGCATAATTGTTGTGCCGATGCGTAATAATAATAATAATAAGGCAATTCTTAAAAATGTATTCGAGTTTTCAAAACAATTATCTATTTTTAATACACCTTCTAGTCTGTTAGATTTCTTTTAAACTTACATATAAACTTCATAATTTAAGAATGATTTTTTGAATACCAGAAAGTAAAAGTAAAAATATTTAGGACATTACAATTTTGATCTTCTAAGCGGTACAGTACGTCACCCAATGTCAGCTAATGTAAAGATTCTGTCATTTGTATTATTATAAATAGCAAAGAGAACATTACTTACCTATATGCATGCTCTATAATTTACAAGTGTGTTATTACTTAAATATTTTATTGATGTCTTAAGTTTATGCGAATGTAATTACTTACTTTAATTAGCATAGCATAGTATTCTAGAGAATAATAATAATAATAATAATAATAATAATAATAATAATAATAATAATAATAATCATCATCATCATCATCATCATCAGTGGGACCACGTCCACTGTTGGACTTTGGCCTCCCCCACAGGGCGCGACAGGTCACGGCCACGAGCCAGTAGCATCCAGCGGCTCCCCGCCACCTGAACCAAGTCGTCAGTCCACCGGGTCGGAGGCCGTCTCCTTGTCGTAGTGAATAATGTATTGTTTAAAAATAACTATAGCTTTGCCCTGTAAAATATTATCATTTTAGTGACACGCAGTAGTATTCCGCCAAATAGCCGCGCCAATTGAGCCGACTACGCTTAATTGCGTTTCCAGTTAAAGGGTTAAATAATATAGAACGGATAGTTATACCACTGTACTAAACTGATGATTATCTAACGTTTCAGAATACATTATTTCCATAAATTTTGCTCACATAGTCACACTGAAAAAAATATAAATTAAAATAAGTGAAGCAATACTTTCAGTACAAAGGTACATGTTATTCGTAACAGTTATCCCTGCCAGCTGTCCTAGCACAGGAGAGCTAGCAGTTTATCCGACTGTATCGGGTGCACATAACTATCATTGAACCTAAGTGATCACCAAGATATACATGCATATATTTAAGATATACACTATGCAAACGCACACACACAAATACTTCTAAACGTACATAACTATTTATCTTTAGGTATGTATATTATAATACTAATATATAAACTGAATATAACAATAAATACATAAATAAATATATATGAATAGGTACTTATTTTGTGAGATTATGATAAAGTGGAATGAAACAGATAAGAAAAAGAAATAGGTTCTTATATAGCATTGAGCCAATGCCAAAGAGTGAGTCTCTTCTTAAAAAGTCCAAGTGTCTTGTAATCTCATTTCGTGTGGCAAGGAGTTCCAGAGCTTGGCGGAGCGGACAGTGAAGGAGTGTGAGCAATAGTTAGTTTTGTGCGAGATGGACGCTCAAAATGATCAACAGAAAAGCGAGAACGTAAATAGAAAAAGCAGGGATTTAAGACATTGAAAATAAAACAAGAATTCGAGAATTTCTGCGCGGACGAATAGGCAGCCATTTCAGTTCGCTTCGGGTCTGTTACATATAATCTCACATTTTAAGCCAAATATGAAGCGAAGGAACAGGTTCTGTGGTCGTTCTAGTTTATTGAAAGTATCTTCTGTGGCGTCTAAGGAACAAATTGCATAATCGAGAATCGACTGTGTAAGAACTTAAGCTAACGAAATTTTGATTGTAAAGGATAAATAAAATTGGAAGGTTTCAGTGTTGACCTGTTTAATTTTATACAGTGGTGTCAAATAAACCGATTTCCTTGATATTTATTACTTTGACAAGTTGAAATGTTGATGGTATGGGGGCAGGATAAAACTGATGCAATAATAATAAATAATAAATTAGCGCCTGGCCACATGTAATGGCTACTATATGTACGACGGATTGCTATGTGGTAGACAGATACTTTAGGCGATGTACGCTAGAGACAATGTAGAAAGTGTAGGGATGCGAGCCTAAAACGCGTCTGTCTAAGTGGGAAGAGGAGCAAATGTGGTTTACTGCTTGTCCCTCTTTTTAATTTACTTATCGCGGCGCGATGCAAGTCAATTGTTGTGAAGATATGTTACCCTCCTACTATCCTTCCCGGCCACCGGCTAGTCACAAACTGCTCAAAACGCGAGAGTATAGCTTTCACATTAAGGTGGTATTTTGTGAGCCCGTTCTCTCACGATACCTGACTTTTGGTTCAACGGAGTGTTTTAATTATATCTATTTAAAGAAATGTAATAAAATAACAAATAGTATTGGATATTTTCTGCAATTTGTGATTTTATTACATTTCTACATTCTGATTTCGTTTCAACACAAAAACACTATAGAAATAAGAAACCGATAGATTAAATTGCAAGCTAACCGCATACTGTTCTTGACCAAATGTCAAAACGAACGACAGAAAATTTGGCGCGTACACCCGATGATTATGCAACATGGCCGCCATTGTTCCGCACTACCAAGCCGAGGATTGATACGATTTTTGTACAAACACAGATTTTATTTTTATTAATAATAGATTTGGTAGTAACGAAATGAATTAAAAAGTTACGGTTCCGCGTGCCACCCTTACACAGTCGAACGTTAAGTTTCAATTATGTTCTTACACCTAACATAAGGCTTAACACACAATGAGATGCCAGCACCAGGCACACATTGCATGCGGCTTGCATTTCGCGTTACATTTTAGTTATAGCTCCGTAAAATTCAAGAACGAAGTGTCTCTTCCTGGCCCCTCTCATAATATGCTGGTCGCGGGATTTGCGGGCGTACGAGACGCTTTTGAGGACAAGGACTCTAACATTACTCAATTATGCTCATTAACATTAAATAATAATCATTGGTTGCCATGGGACAAGAACTAAGGCTGGGAACACGTTTCGAATACTTTGTTGTTGGTCGCAACGGGGTGAGGAATCAGGCTAAGAACATGTTTCAACTACGTTGTCTATCGTCGCCACGAGACAAGTGATCAGGCTGGGACTAACCAGACTAGGCACATATTTCGACCACGTTATAATTGCTCACCCTGAGGCAAGTAATCAGGCTGGGAACACGTTTCAACTACGTTGTCGTAGTTCGCCACTGAGCAAATCATCAGGCTGTGAAATGACCTAATGACGTTGTCCGTTCGCTCCAAAATTTGCTGGATTACTTGGAATTCCCACCTATTAATGATAATGAGTCACGATAAAACACCACGACATCACTATGTCATAGCTCACTAGCTATGCTAACATACAGGGCTCTAACTCTTTTTAGGGTTCCGTTCTCTTATATAACTTTGTTGTCCGTCTGTGTGTATATCCGTCTGCTGTTTATATGTCTGTCGGGGACATTTTTCTCAGGAAAGCGTGGTTGGGTCAAATTGTATGTGGCACTTATGGAAGGTTCTGTATTCCACAAAAATTCGATCCTGCTACGCGTTTACGTCACATTACCAACAATACCCTATGTACGTGATGCTCAAAAGCTGCGACGCCCTCGGTGGATGGTTTGGTTGAAAACCGGTGTCAGGTGCCTTGTTTATCATGTTTGCCTGACTTATGCCGAACTAAACCAATATGGCGCACCCGAGAGGCACACTTCTATATACGAGTATGTGTTTTATTATTTTTGTTTGGGAAATGTTCACGTATGTCTCTTGTTTGTGGTCTAATAAACGTCTTTTCTTTCTTCTTTCTTTCTTTCTTACATCTATGTGTCTCGAATAAAGGTACTCACGGAAAGATAGCTTGGTAGTGATCACAAAAATATGTCGAGGAACCTGTAACATGTTATCTTCTATACATTAACTAACAGTAAAAACGCGTGCCTTTACATAAAAATTTTTAAAATAAATATATTATTTATAGTATAGGGGGACAAACGAGAAATCGGCCCTACTACGACTACCCACGCCCATGAACATTAGAACAATCACTATGCTGTTGCCTCGACCTCCTTCAAATGGGCCGCTGGATACTCACAAGCCGCACGAAACGCGATACCGTAGATGTCACTGTCCGACGGTATCAGGTGAGAGAGAGGCTGGACGTGTTGGCCCAATAGCGCTTTCTTTTTTGTTGACGCGGGGAAACGCATTTACGCGCCTTCACCGGCCCTGTGTAGGGTCCAGTGGTGTGTGGGACTCGCGGCACATTATAGAGCCGAACACTCACAAAACCACCGTGAGTGCCATCCGTGTCGCGTTTGGTGAGGTGCCCCGAAACAACAAATCATCAGTGCAGCTCTAGCAGCTCTTTTGCAGGCTAGTCAGCCCCCGAAGGGACCGACGCCACCTCCACAGATGGGATTGTCCCGCACCACTGGATAACCCCACCGACTTTGGGACAGTGCTATGGGGCTCCCATCCCTGCCCCTTCCCCCTAACGCTAGGGCGCCGCCATCTTTTTTCCTTTTGTCCCCTCTTATAAGAGGTGAACAAAGAGCCGCCACCTCCTCGGTTCAATTGGCTTCGCGCAAGGTGTCTCGGATCAGCTCAGGCTACTGAGCCCCACCGCCACGACAAGAATTGAAACATGTTGGTGAATGGTCGGATAGCCTAAGCAATATATAGGGAACTATTACATAATAAGAAGTCGCGGACAAACTCGCGGCCAAATATCATTATTTTGTTGTTTATATGCCAACACGTCATCGTCTTGGCGCTCGTCACCATTGAATGAACCCACCGTATAACACGAGACAGCCGGTCACAGAGTGTGGTCTTCACGCCCGACTACACCTTCCGGTGGAATAACGCCTGCTACACACACGAGATTCCGTAAACTCTAAACCCTGGTATAAGCTAGGTTATGTTATATTTTAAAAAAGTGTATTTTGTTTCCCTTTTTTTAAAAGCTAATGGTCGAATGGTCAAAGGGGCAATCGGAGCGTTTTTACGACTACCGATAACCATGAACATCCGCACAAATTGGCATTACGCTTTGCGCTCCTTTTTCTTCCTTCTCCAAAAGAAATTAATAAAAAAGACAGATAGTACGGAGCCTTGCGGCATTGGTGGTCGCCACAGTTTCCCGACTGCACGTTCTCCCCCTAATACTCCAAGCAATAAGAGAGCTTAAATTCAAATATCGCAAAGAGAACGACCGTTAACGATTCGCGCGTCCGCAAACAGATAAAGGGGTCAGGGAGCTGATTGTGAAAATTGATAAAAATTGCATGAACTCTGTTATTTAATTTCTTAGAATGAAAGTGTAATGTTTATATTATGGAGGATATTGTCCCACTTCTCATTAATCTGGAGTCTACTTAGATACACGAAAACCCCAGCGTCGCTGCGTTAGGAAATTTTACACTTCTAGTCGAGTTATTGGTCAGAATTGTTCAGTATGCTTGATTAATTGGTCAGCTTAATTTAACTACGACAACAGTCTTAGATGGACCATTGAAATTATAGTCATAATAATTCCAATTGGTCACAAATTGGTCATAACATTTTGTTATCTTGACCTCTTCCCTCCCTCATTAATTACAAAAGTAGTTACTCATTGGCAAAATATCACAGCACTAGGGCACACCTGTATCGCAAGAATATAAAAGGGCTAAATATAAAAACATAGTGAGGTCACTATGTTTTTTATATTATTATGACCAATATGTCCATTAACGTGATAATGCAGGAAGTGGTAGTGCCATGCTGCATAGGAGGGGGTAGTGGATTACGCTACATCCTCCTACGGGCACGACCGGAGAAGTTTGGGGACCGGGGAAGGAACTTCTCACTAACTTGATGCCGGCGTAAAGAGACAGCATCGCTGTCGCGTTTCATGCTGTTTGTGAGTTGCCAGTGACCCAATGTGGGAGGGGATGATAGGTGGGCAACGCATCCGCGTAACAATCATGCGAATACGGACATTGGTAGTCATCAAAAGGTTCCGATTGCTCATTTACCCTATTATGCTATAAAAAAAATACAGCTAGGGTTGCCAAATCAGGTTTCAGGACCTTTGGACTCCTCTCAGTACAGCGGCTCGATATTAAAATCTTAGGATTTTTGTAATTTGTGGACATTCAATTAGATACACCAGGCGCACGTATGCTTCTAGCCTAAGACGTTTACACTCGTAACACATTTCATTTTAATTGTTAAAGACGTTTAAAGAGCCCCTGTGTACTAGTGCTTCGTGTCTTGGACGACAAATTCGGGTGGACCAGCTGCGATCCCGGTCTTGTACCAATGTGGTTTTCAAACTTAAGTATATTTTCTGAGTGCTCTTACAGGAAAGAAAACCTCGTAAGGAAATCCGGATCCGTGTATTCGAATTCGTCTTGATATTAGATTAGGCCTAGTGGGTTGCAGAGGTCCAGATGTAATCTCTCTGTATAAAAACTGGCAACCTCTTCAAATCACCTAGTTGAGGTAGCCGAGCCAGGTATCATCTGATGTAGAAACAGGATAACGTTAGGATGAAACAGAAATTTAAAAAGGTTATCAAACTCTCACATTTTCAAGATTTTTCAATGAAGGTTGTGATATTTTTCTGGGCTTTTGGTTTATAAAAGCTTTAATCCGAACAAAGATGGCGAAGACAAACATCGAATCAATAAAACCGGAACGAATGTGAATATCTGAGTCTGCATTCTTAGGAGGTTGCATTCTGAGATTAGGCCAGGATTTTGAATTATAACAAAATAATTGTTGAAATTCGCTTAAGTTATGCTCAGATGTGATATTTTACTCTTCGCTCTTATTATTTATTCTTCGTATATTATATTATTTTTATGTTGAATTTTTAAAGACTTTTTATATAGTTATATAATAATAGACGGTACTTATATACGTTTTTATATTTTAAGAATAATAATAATAATCTTCAATATAACTGACAAATTTTCTGTGTCTGTCGAGTGAATAGAGCAGTAGGTATTTACATAGCTAGAATTACGCATCTATGCGCCACTTTCCTAGTGGAGTAGGCAGAGTGAACGGAGCGGCACATATGAAGTAAAGTAACAACACATCTATATACTTACATAATACTTGCAACTCCTCACGCAGATAAAGCGGCCTCCACTCCTGAAATACTGAGACCATCCCATTGCCACTTCCGCCACCTTATTCTTCGTGTGATATCGGAAACTTCTTTTTTTGAGCGTACGTATTTCGCGGTAGCGCCACGCTGCATTCTTTTTAAATCTGCAGCTGAAAGTTGGTCCGGCGCGCCCGGCGTTCGGTTTGTGAGAGCTCCGGTTGGCTCAAAACCAACGGCAGCACGGTGTTTTAATGGACTACCCCAGGAGGGTACCAGCTTCAATGATGCCGGAGAATCCCTCCCTCGACTTCCATACTCAGGACCTGTACCTGAATTTGGGAGCCAGGGCTGCCCCGCGTATTCAGGGGGGGGGGGGCAACTTGTAGAGCATTGACGATATTGCAAGGGGCAAACGCAAGACCAAGCCGAAGGGTGTTGTGAATTTCTGCAACGTACAGGGGGTATGTTGCAGAAATTGCATTCCAATTTAAATGACGTCCACCACCAACTACAGACTGAGAAGCCTGCTTTGCTTTCCTTGACCGAAACGAAATCTTCTCCGATTGATACATCATACCTCTCGTACCCAAGGTATGAGCTTGTACACACCTTTGTGCCGTATGGTGAAGTCTGATATTTTGCCTTTATAGATCCCACAGTGGTAATGCCGAAACTGACCGACTCCTCGAGCACATCGAAAAGGCTACGGATTCCCTTCTAAAACAGATCCCAACCGCAGAGATCGTGGTTCTCACAGTGGTCACGTGGTCCAATCGCTCCTGCAGACTGGCGCTACGCCGTATGCAAGTGTGCTACCGGTCCTGGGCTTTCGCGACAGTGTACCAGAAAGAAAAACCAGCTAATTCAAAAAGAAGTATAATCACGCTTCCAGGTCCTACAAAAGTGTTATTGTTGGGGCCAATTCCGATTACGTCGGCAGAATTGACGGGAGGTTAGTTCACCTTCCTTCGGGAACTCGTGCTTTCTGGTCCCTCACCAAGGCTAGCCTAGGGAATTTTGCTCAGCCATCCTTACCATTTCTGCACCATAACGAAGACTCGTTGGTCCATTCCGCAGAAGAGAAAGCCGATCTCCTAGGATCTCTATTTGCGTCCAACTCTTTGTTCTTCAACTTTGGATGACCGTGGAGCTCCACCGCCTACTATCCAGCGGTGTGAACACTAAATGCCGGATATTGAGTTTCGGCAGAGTTATATTCGCAAAACGCTACTCTCCTTGGACATCCACAAGTAGAGTGTGCTGCGGATATGTGCTCCGGTGTTGACACGTCTTTTCCGATATAGAAGTATCTCTGTTGGCGTCGTCCCAAGCTCTCGGCTTTGGTGCACCCGATTGCCAAAAAAGGTGACCGCTCGGATCTACTGCGATAACTCCTTTGTTCTCCGTGATTATGGAAACCATAATTAACTGCCAGCTCCTGCGTTGTTTAGAGAAGCACCAAATAATTAGCGACTGACAATAGGGTTTCCAACAGGGACGCTCGGCTGGCGAACTATTAACCTACTGAACGTACCGGTGGGCGGAGGCAGTTGAAAACAAGGGGGAGGCACTGGCCGTTGGTGTGGATATAGCAAAGGCTTTTGATCGGGTCTTCGGGGTTTTTTGACAGATCGTAGCATCAAGGTCATTATCGACGGTGCATGCTCGGACCTCAAATCTGTCAATGCTGGTGTTCCACAATGGTGTGTTCTGTCTCCCACGCTGTTTCTCCTGCACATCAATGATATGCTACAAACCAGCGGCATTCATTGTTATACAGACGACAGTACTGATGATGCACTATACTCTGGCCGCACCAATATTTCCCGTGAAAACGTCACCAAGTATCGGAACCAAATTGTGTCTGAAGTCGAGTCTTTAATGACGACAGTGTCGGAATGGGGCCGACAAAATTTTGTCCAATTTAACCCCAAAAAGACACAACTTTGCGCGTTTACCGCAAAAAAGACCCTTCTCCGTATCTTCTCGCTTCTAAAATATCCCCCTAATGTCCTGTGCTAGTATCGGGATTCTTGGAGTCGACATATCGAGCAACGTTCAATTCCGCGGTCATTTGGAGGCGAAGGCTAAATTAGCCTCCAAGAAGATGGGTGCACTCAATAGGGCGAAGCAGTACTTCACGCGACATCATCGGCTGCAATTATACAAAGCCCAGGTCCGACCGCATATGGAGTACTGCTCTCACCTTTAGGCTGGTGCCCCCAACTATCAACTCGCCCCACTTGACAGTATTCAACGTAGAGCGACTCGAATCGTTGACGACCAGGTTTTTTCCGTGCAGCTTGATCCTTTGGCATTACGAAGAGATGTTGGCTCGCTTTGCATCTTCTACCGCGTCTACAACGGGGAGTGTTCACAGGAGTTGTTCGGATTAACACCAGCAGCAGACTTCCACACTCGGAGATCACAGTGGAACTCAAAGTACCACCGTCACCATCTTGATGTCCGAAAGTCTACAACTGTGTGTTTCAAGCGCGATTTCCTACCGCGCACAACTTCGATGTGGAAACAGCTGCCACCGTCGGTATTTCCGAAACGATACGATATGAGGTTCTTCAAGAAAAGGGCTTCCTCCCATCTTAAAGGACGGCATCGCGCCTGTATAACCTCGGGTTATGCAGATGTCTATGGGCGGAGGTGGTTACCTACTATCTGCTCGTTTGCCCCTTATCCTATAAAAAAATAAAAAACTTTAGTTCTTGGCTTTATGACATCGTTACGAATTCTATCAGATAAAGAAACACCCAACACATCACGTTCAACAGTCCGCTGACCTACCGCAAATTTGCGGACCAGACCTCAATTAAGAGGCTATGTTTCGGAACCGTAGGCCACCACGGGGAGAACGCACTGGTAGAAGACTTTCGTTTTACAAGGCGACGTGAGAATGTGATGAAGCTTCCGGAATGTTGCCCAACCCAACTGAATCCTTCTATCAGCTTCCTCCCCAAAGTTATATCTACCTAATTGCAATAGTTACCCGAGGTAGACATATTCGTCTACGACTTCGAGAATGGCACAATCAGCGTTGACCGGCCTAGGGAGAACGTGTTCGTTGCGCATGACCTTTGTACTGTCCAAGTTCATCCTAAGGCCAATACGGGAGGATTCATTCAGGCTGCACAATATTTCCTCCAAGCTCTTCTGTTCGAAAATAACAATTTGTGATATTAGTAATCCTGTTTAAATTATTATGAAGGAATCTACCAAAAAGCAATGGAAAGGGCTGAAAATTATGTTATATAGTATAAGGTCAAGGAATTGTTACAAAACTATATTGCTTGTATGAAATTCAATGCAACGCCGAGGTATTAATTATTTTTATTGAAGGTAACCCCGGCCGCCACGGCCGAATAAATTATAATAAATGAGATATTTGAAGCGAATGGAGTAATATTGAAAACAAGGATTCCTGATGTTAAAAATGTGTTTCTAAGCGCAAATTATCTATTACATTATTGCCTGGACAAGCAAAACTTTTACTGTTATTATATAACAACATTGCTAGAAAGTCCTTTAATTTAGTAGCATAAGTTGTAGATTATAAATTATTTTTCTTTTTCTTGTATTATGTCTTTAGTTTATGCAAATGTTACTCATTACAAAACAAACGTCGGGCTAGTTGAATGATTAAATAAACCGCCGTAAAATCCGTAAAAGTACGGTTATTAGTTTTTTTTTAATAAATGTCTAAACTGACACTACAGTATATTAGCTGACTATCACTGTTTATCTACTACTAATTACAGTCAACACTCAGAACACTGAATTTTTAACTGGATTGAACTCCATTGAATTTGTGCTTCTTTCCTAACTTGTGTAAGTTTTTACGGTTAGATAAGTGTGTTTATTTTTGTTATATTGCAAAATTATAGTAATTAGATTACTGAACGATGCCTACCGGATTTGCATGTGTAACATGCATTGCCATCCTACACAACAATAAAGGAGACATACACACGGCCAAGCCAACAAGCCACAAGCCACAACAAAAGAGAAGTAAAGAGAAAATGCCATGCTGCATTGCAACCACTTGGGCCGGGACTTCTTGGTAGCTACCTACAGCTGGAAACTGGCAGAGCATGTAGACTCAACAAATTTGCAGTTGAGTGTCGGTAGCAGGGGACTGCTCCTTACCTACATTGGTTTACCCCCTTACCTACACTATAAGAACTAACTTGACAGCATAGAGAATTTTACATTTTAACATCTAAGTGAGTGAAATCACGCTGGCATGAAACAGAGCAATAGCTTGCCTACTGTTTGCACTGGCCTTAGTACTTAAGTATATGAATAGGCATTTCCGCCTATCACATAGAAACAATTAGTTGTTTATAAATAAACAAATATTTAGAATAAAGGTACTATATGTAAATATTATTCCGTTTCATTGTGCTTTATGCGGTTATAAATGTATAGTACACCACACCGGCTATCCCATAATTACCACACAAAACTCCCAATAAAGTGAACCTTATCTTTTTAGTATTTCGGGTCACGGAACGTCGGCTATAGTGTGTAATCTTTTGTCTGCGAGCGACTAAACAACGTGTGTTGCCAGTGAAATTTTCTTTAAATTTTAAAATTTGTTGCAATATTGATGTCTTAAATTTACTCGAATATTGGTCATTAAAATAAAACTACTTTTTGATTGATGATGTATGATGATTAAAAACTTGGTACATCAAGACATCTATCATCTCAGTCCACCCGTGACCATGGTTGCTGTAAAGCTTCTGAAACGTCGGGCTACATAAATAATTGAATAAACCGCGATAAAATCCGTAAAAGTAGTTTTTTTGTAGCAATATTTAAGATTTATCCACAACTCCATAAAT
Source organism: Eumaeus atala (assembly GCA_017140195.1). Taxonomy (NCBI): domain Eukaryota; kingdom Metazoa; phylum Arthropoda; class Insecta; order Lepidoptera; family Lycaenidae; genus Eumaeus; species Eumaeus atala. The sequence goes on along the minus strand of JAFELO010000653.1, from coordinate 301,395 downwards.
AAAACAATATTTTTGATAAAAAGAATACGAGTGTGCTAAAGCACACCATACGACTAAGTCTTATTTAGTCATACGAAACATAATTGGCTATGAGATAATGAGAGAACGGAAATGTGAGATCATCTTTTAACCTACCTACAGTGATTTATGAAACGTAACTCATTCAGTTTCTATTTCCATAAAGTTTTATCTCCCCATCAACTTCCGTTCGCTTCGCCTATTCTCACTTTTCGTAACGCTCTCGTCAAGCATTCACCAGCTTATACCACAAGTCAAGCGAAAGTAAAGAAGTTTAACTTAGACATAAAACTTAAAAGTATGGGAGATGAAATATTGTCTCTTCATGATAGAAATTCAAAAATATACTTGAAGTAAGGTAGGAATTACTTTATTATTTAATTAATGAATACATTATAATTTAATTTAAATTAATAAATAGTGGAAATAGTATACGAGGAGTCAATTTTAAGAATAGTCATCTTCAAGTGTCTTGGAAGCTCACTATTTTGTATTAGTATATTTGGATCGTAAGTTATCTCATCAATGTGCTATGATTTTGCTCCTGCGACTCGACGCGATCTAGGGTAAAGTTTACAAGCAGGTGGCAACTCCAAACAACTTCACGTCAGTTTGTAGATGAAATATATGCGCGAGCGACGTTTTCAACGCTAGCTTGTTTTTTAATTTAAAAAACCGTAAAATTTGTGGTGACCTTGACATATAAGTGAATTATAAATCATAATTTATTGTGATAAAGTGCTAAAACATTAATAAATATGGACATAGACGTACAAAACTAGCAAAATGGAGGATATTTACACGATTAAAGTTAAAACCAAGCCGGACACTCGGAATTTATATCCATCTGAGAGAAGATATTCCGCATCAACCGTATCGGGGCTAGGATGGGTTCACCTAGCTTTAGCGGCTACATCGTCTCTTCTTGCCAGTTTATCCTTGGCTAATACAACCTCAAACGAGATAAACATCGAAACAAATGACACGTACAACGAAAATTCAACACTTGCAAACACGGACATGTATAATAACGCCTATATGATTGTGCTCGCTCCAAGTTTACTAGCATCTTTCGCATTAGCATCTGGAATCGCATCAATTTTGGCGTCAGTTAGATGGTACGTAGACAGAAACATAACGATACTGTTTGTGATGTCTGTACTAACAACACTGGTTGCTTTAACGTCCACAGTTATGATCATAGTATGGTTGTTCGAAGCCGACTATGATATAAGCGAGTTTTACAAAGAGAAAATTCCATTTAAAGATATATTTATTCTCAAACATTCCGACGTTATAGAGAAAAACGCATCGCATTTTATCGTTATGAAAAATTCAACGGAAATTAAAGAAGAAGATAACAAAATGTTCACAAAACGAGTTTTATCCATAAATATATTAATTGCGGCATTCTTGGAGCTCCTCTGGTCTATTTTAAGTGTTAAAATATCTTATAAAGGCATGAGAAATAATTACAAAGTAAATGAAGATAGGCGGGGAAATTGTGTATCCGTTGTTACTACAATAAAGGGTAACGACCCAAGGAAAATGGTCCGAAAGTTTCTTAAGCCCGATTTAATTGATACGTATCCAAGTAGGAAGATAAAAAGGATATTTTTAGCTCACAATGACAATGGGTTTTATTTGAAGAATCAAAATAATAAAGCGAAGCAGAACACCGAAACGAGCTCCGAATTTTACAAAGAGAGGATGAATAATTTTTTGAATCGTTGCGCATCTTTGGAGGCGGTTTCTAATCCCGAAATGAGAACCCCGAGCCTGCAATCTGAAGCAGTATTAAACCCTATCCCAGAAACAGTGGCCAAAATTAAACCACAAGAAAAAGAAAAAGCATCTCCGACGAACAACAGAATAACCCCAGTGAGCTGGGGCGATTCCCCCGACCACACCATATACAACCAAAACACGTTAAACTTTGACAAAATATTTAGTTTTCGCAAGAAAACTCAAGAACATGCAGACAAGGACGGTGAAATTGCTAAGAATAATTAATTATGCGTAACAGAGGCTGATATTGGAAAGTGATTTATGTAATTTAGATAAGTATCTGCAACAGTTTATGCACATTATTTAGTAATAAGCTGAGATTTGTTGCTCTACTTTTATTATGCAAACGTAGATACGTAAACCGTTTGAGTGAGGTGGCTTATAACTTACGAATCGACTTCGCCATTGCTGCGCGGAACAATTGTACTTTTGCATAGAATAAATATGAGGTCATCGTCTCGAAGCGAGAGGATTCAACTTTGTCTCTGTCTTTGAAGGACGAAATCTCTACCAGGCGAACATATTTGAGCGTGACTATATATTCTTGTATAGTATGCTTTTAATATAAAAATTCACTTTTTACGGTCGCATTTATGTGCATTAAGTCTTCATTAAGGGTTGTCCTATCGTTCATGAGATTTACTTAACGGACGGACTCAAGGAACGGAAATTCGATCTTTATCAGGGTTCTTGTTTTGTGTTAAGTTACACATAAGGATTTATAGTAGATTGTTACTTCTCGGATACAGTTATTAACTGAAATAATAATTAGTTACTTCGTCATTTTAATTATTTGCTCTCATTGTAGCTTGTTGTAGTAGATGTTTACATCGTAATCGACTTGACATTTAACTTACATCTGGGTAACTCTTTATTACTTAGCTCCTTACCTCTCTCTGACTTTACACTTTATCTTGTAATCATCTCATTTGCCAAAGTTACTTTTATTTGGCATTTCGACATCTTATTTATGATAGTAGATCCTTACTACAGAATATTATTTAGTTTTAAAAGCATGAAGGATGTAAGTAGTTCATACAAGCCGCTTTGCAGTCAATCTGGTGAGACGAATAAATCGCTATCACACAATTATTTTACAAAATTTTGCATTTCGAAGTGATCTCAAGTGACTTCAGCATTGAGCGTGTTAAAGTGACTACATGTTGTTTATGGCTATATCCATTTAGGGGAGTAAACAAAGGTATATACACTCGACCTTGAGGGTGAGGATTAGGAACAAATAACCTAGACGCACACACCTGGCTGTCGACATTTTCCTAGATAATTTAGATCCTTAGCACTCATAACACTCTAGTTCTATCGCCTACCCCCTGTCAAATTAAGTTCATTGATGTTCGGTACCACTTTAGGCCCTACGTCATGTATGATATGGCGCCCTTTTTCGGTCGTTAATGTCCATTCAGCCATTGCTTAGCTATATAACCGTACTTTATAGTACCTATAAAAATGTGGACATGAGGTTTAGACACCCTTTTTTTCCTGACCCAGGCAAAAGCACTTACGCGCCATCACCGGCCTTGGGTTCTAGGTATGTAGGGCTCGCGGCACATTACAGTGCCGAATACCCACAAAAACCACCGCGAGTGCCATCTGTGCCGCCTTCAGTGAGGTGCCCCGGACCAACAAAACATTAAGGCACCTCGACGGTTACTCAGTCCCCTAAAGGGCCGCCACCTCCCAGATGGGGGGATGCCCTGCACCACAGAACCACCCCTTCAACATCCTCGCCCCTTGCGCCTTACGCAAGAGCGCTTCCTCCTCTTGCTATTTTGTAACCTCTTATAATAGGAGTATAAAGAGCAGCTCCCTCGGTTCAATTGAATTCGTCCAAGGTGTCTGGAGTCACCCCAGGCTACTGAGCCCCTCTGCCATGACAAGGCTCTGGCACGACATCTAGCGGATTTTCAATAGCTACTAAAAAACTACGCCTTTACATGTAACATTTTGTATTGATTGCATACGAGAATATTTCGATATTGCGCACTTTCTCGATCCATATAGGCCATTTTTATTACTTTTCCATATGAGATTTTTTTTAGTTTCATAAGGGGGCAAACGGCGAATCGGAGCCTTTTGATGGCTGCCGACGCCCACGGACATTCGCATGATTGTTACGCAGGTGCGTTGCCCTCTTATCTCTCCCAATGGGCCACCGACTACTCCCAAACCATGCCATTTTACGCCGGTTTCAAGTGAGCGAGAGGTATTTCCCCGGTCGTGCCGGTCAAATTCCGTTGCATAAAAAATCATGCCGCCCTAGACCTAGCCTCATGGTCCTACGGGGAAATGCTCCGCCGTGGTAAGCCTCATTGACAATAAACAACTGGTATATACCATCACCATCGACAATAGCATCACTTGGCTTAATGATTTCATGCTAGACAGGTTGTCTAGCTCGAACACTCTGAAAACTGGCCTTAATGTCTTCTACGAGGTTCGTTTCGAGAATCACTGCGTGATTAATCCATTAGACTGTCGTAATATCAATGTTTATTTCTTACGCTCTTAAGCTTTATTAATAATTCTGCGCTCAACCTCTGCTTATGCAATAGATATGTATTGAGCAACTGCCGTTGATATTATTATATGTTAATATTAATATTTGGGACTTTAATGTATCCATTTAGTGTTGAAACCTGCCATTACCGTGCGGAAGTATGTAATACTATTTCTCTATTCCTTTCCAAATGACACTGGTATACTTGGCTCATTTTATACTAGCATCACCCCGCAGTTTAACCCGTGTAACTCCGATCTTATTAGTCGTAGCCTATTGAACACAAAAAAACAATTCGGGCAAGTAGTTCCTGAGATTAGAGCGTTCAAACTGATAAACTTATATTATTAGTATAGTATATATATTATATTTTATATTCACCTACTTAGATACTTTATCTTATAATAAATTTTATAACAAAAGAAATTTCTTTGAACTTTATGACATGATGTAGGTTTAGGTTATGCCAGAATCTAGACGATTTATGTATGCAGGCAACGACCAACACCTACTAAGTAATGTTTGGTAGATTCATAGAAAACTACTAAGAATTGCGGCCATTTTCTATATTCTATATATCCATACTTCTGGCTACTTGCGATAGGATTTTGACATGCATTGCGGCCATTTTCTATATTCTATATATCCATACTTTTGGCTACTTGCGATAGGATTATGACATGAGTTCTATGCGAAATATGGATAGACGGAATATAGAAAACGGACTTTAACGTCCAACCAGCTGTTGCATAATAGCTATACAACTGCTTTATTTATTTATTTCAATTTTACAACTCTCTGTACTTACAGATAATCCAAGACGTACATAGAACAATTTCTTTAATAATTATAAATAGTAGGTAATATTAAGAAGGACCAACATGCTGTTGATATTTCTTAATATTATTGTAAAACTTAATATCATTGTACAAAGTAATTGGAGCAAGACTTAATAAATTGAGCCATATTCAATTATATAATCTTTAAAGTATCTATGAAAGTATAGACATGAGGTTTATAGAATAGAGACTCGGCTGAATTTCTTATGGCCACTAAAGAACTACGCCTTTACATACCATTATTATCGATTTTCGAATTATATTTCTAAATATAATACAAAGGCATAATTTGATGGAAGTGAGGTAAGTAATGTAGTTGAAACAGCCGCAATACATTAATAGATACCTAAATAAACTTCAACTATATCTATACTTGTTATAAAATAGAGTCCACGCCAACTGTATGTAATCGATTCTCTCGAAATACAGTACGACCAGATTTTAGTTTAGGCAGTTTTTACACATCGATAGAAGGATTCCCTAGGAAGGTTTTAGTGTATAATTTACTAACAGTTCGTCTCGGCTTCGGACGTATACGTCCGTGACAAAACGCAGGATTCACAAAATATGGCAAAAATTCATTGATTTACAATAAATTTTGAAATATTCAATTTTGGCCTCGTAAACCTTACACATTTACACCATGGCAACAAATTCATTTTATGACAGCACAACGTCTGCAGGGACAGCTGGTTGTCATTATCAGGGACTAAATAAGGATCTTTTCACACCTTTGTCGACATTATCGTAGTTTCATACTGCTCTATCGTTTTAGAAAATATTATATAGGTCTTGTTCATCACATTTAATGTAGGATTCTAATGATAAAATATTTTTTTCAAATCGGCCCTGTACATTTGGAGCCTATTTAATGCAAACAAAGAATCAATTGTTTCCTCTTTATAATATAACCTATACTAGGTTAGATAGGATAGATTTACGGGTCCCCACCATGGTTCATCCTTGTCGTGGCGGTGGGGCTTAGTAGCCTGGGGTGAACCCAGGCGAAGCCTATTAAACCTTTGCCGATTAGATCTTTGCACCCCTCCTATAAAAAGAGGAGGTAGGGAGGAGGAATCGCTCTCGTTACCACTCTTATAAAAAGAGGGAACCTAAGAGCAACAGGAGGAGGCGCTTTTGCGCACGGGGCAAGGGATGAGGATCGCAACCTCGCCCCATTGCACTGCCCCTAAGTCGGTGGGCTTGTCCTGTAGTGCGGGCGCAACCCCATCTGTGGAGGTGCAGTTGGTCTCTTGGTCTAGCCGTAGAGGTGCCCTGATGTTTGTTGTTCCGTGGCACCTCGCCAAGGGCGGCACAGATTGCACTCGCGGTTGTTTTTGTGGGTATTCGGCACTATCAAGTGCCACGAGTCCCACACACCACTGGACCCTACCCAGCCGGTGAAGGCGCGTAAATGCGTTTCCCGCGTCAACAAAGAAGAGGACAGATTTACGGGCGAAGCCGAGGTGAATCACTAGTGGATACCTAAGTAGACTTCATCCTGATCAACTGAATACCATATATAGTCGGATTCATATATAGTCAGATTCATATGTAGTCAGATCCATACAGTACTGTGTTTTCACTTCTATAATCGGTCAATGGTTTACGGCGAGGTTATCTTGTTCCAGTTTCAACAAATAGGTCCTAAATGTAACACTTCTTACAGTTAAGTCGTAAAACGAACAACAGTATTATTTATTGAACAAACCGTATACTAGGTACCTCTTGCTCACATAACACCCCCGTAAAGTGACATCTTAAGTGTCGCGTTACGTGCGGTTTGTGAGTAACCGGTGGCCCATGGGAGGGGGTAGTTTAAAGGAGAACGACGCATCGGCAAAGTAATTTCATGGATGTTCATGGGCGTCGGTAGTCATAAAAAAAGTTCCAATTTCTCGTTTGCCGCACTCGTCCGTCGTCGTCATCGACGTATATTGACAATTGAATATTAAATTATGTTTTTTTTATAAATCACTTACACGAATGTTATGTTTTCGGAGGAGTTTACTCGTTCGGAACGAACATTCGCGCGGTATGAAAAAACCGTGGGAAACAGTAACCGGTCCAGAGGAACGCTTTACAGGCTTACGTCGCTGGCATCACTTTGCCTTTCACTTTAGAATCGTTTATAGGGAGTAAGCCCCAGCCGAATGTAGGAGCTGATACACAACGTATTATTACGTAATTTGGTATAGTGGCAAAAGAGGGGGCCTGTCCCACCACCGCCTCCCTAATGTGGAAGCCTCGAAAGCCTTCGCTGGTCCGATGTACTGTAGAGGCGGGAGCAATAGCGCCGCCAACCTGTAGTAGGTCCCCTTCGGGAAAAAAAAATATTAATTAGTTATTTTACGACCTACAATAGAGTGGATCCACACATGTTTAGTGGATTCACAACAACCACCAAACAGTGATTCTTGTGGATCTTTTTTTCTCGGAGGTACCAACTATCGTCGTCAATGCTACTGTAATTGCCATAACAGTTCATCAGACTAGCGAAGAATTTTGTGTCTTCTAGTTTACGGAGTCGAAAGGGGACGGAACCACTTCTTTTCCCGCAGACGGGTAGAGATGTACCGGCTTGACACTGGCTTAACTTGAACCTATTGACTTAATTCTTGTGTCGTGTTCAAACGTTACTTTATATCACAATACGATCCATCCGCTTAGTTTAGCCTTTGCGAGACTTGTCTTCACCTTTTCTCTACGTATTACGAATATTGCTTGTAAACTCTTCATCGTGTATAGGAGTTTTTAATATAGAGTTATTACCCTTTTCTATTTCACTTCGGATATGAGCTTTCTTCTAATATTACAGGTGGCAAACGAGAATTGGAACCTTTTGCCGACGCCCATGTACATTCGCACGTCCGCCATGCAGATGCGGTTCTACTCCTCTCCAATGGGTATTCGGCTACTCACAAACCGATGTCACTTTACCGCGATGTCGTGTAGGTAAGAGGTGTATTGGCCCAATTCGGCTGCAATGCAACATTGCACTTTTACTAAAAGAGCTTAATATGCTATAGAATCGAAGAGCAGCCCAAAACATTTTCATCGGATTCCAATGAGTGCTCGTCGGGCGACGAAAAATTGCCACAATATTAATTATTAGGGCACTATGAAATTGTTTAAGAATACTGTTTTTATCTTGTAGTAGGCATGCGAGTAGTTGGCACATGTACCTATGTGAATAGGTCCCTTTCTCATCATCAGTACAAATCGCCCGGTTTAGAAATCCGTTATTCTCAAGCTACATGTCTGCGTTTTCTCCGACAGTAGTAGGCACGTGACAGAGGTTCGGTTTCCCTGGTCTAATGGGAACCCCGGTTAACATGGTCGCACTGGACCCATTTGATTAAAAATTAAAAATTTGTCTGTTGGCTAAAAGTTGAACCTCGTGTTATGCTTACTTAAATTTCACACAAATTTACTACATTAGCAATAGTAACAAGACGCACCTTTCTAAAACATTACGTTGTTATGGATCCTATCCGTAGTATTTATAAATAGCCTTCGCACTGCATTACTACGTTTTATCCGTATTAGTATGGTATATCGATCGGTAACATGTTGACTTATATGAGTAACCTTCTAGAAGTGTTCAAAATATATAAAAGGATTTTTTTATATTCGACGAATATTTCCGGAGATTGATGAGGTCCCTTGTTAGAGGACCTCTTCGGCTATAGATATATAGACTCATATATAGCTGGAGAGTATTTTTTTAGTAAGGCAGGAACTATAAACGACAATAGAGAATATAGACAGAGAAGGGAAGATAGCCTAAAACGCGGATCTCGAATCGAAATCAAAAGAGACAACAAACTTATTACAATCTCTGTTTCTCCTTTTCATTCAATTCTCTGCTCAATACACGTGCGAGATTAGATAGACAACGATGAGTAGACTGCTTTCACATCTTCCTTCACTACTCTCCAAGACGGTCAAAGGCCGTCATATAGTGCCTGTGGCATCACTTCTCTTTCTATATCATCTCTATGTGAACGCCACGTATGAACTTAGTAAATGTACATTGTTTATAAAACTAAAATTAAACATGACAAATGTGTTAATATGTTTTTGTTTGTTTTTATGTTATGCATTTAATGTTTGTATACTTTTGTATTTTTATCATAAGTGTAAAATTAAAACATTTTATAATTAATAAATTACGTGCTAATTTTACTGTATTCCTATTAACTAACAAGTCTTCCAGTACACCAAGCGTCCAATGGACTATGATATACAAAACGCATGAAACGCGACACACAAGGACGTGGCTAGGAATTTCTTTGACTTTTCTATAAACAATAATTCTGATTTGGTTTCTCTCAATTTAAGTCATAACTTTACCTGCCAACCTAACTCCTTTCCTTTCTCTTAGATTTTTAGATATTGGCCAAAATTTTAATTTCGAGTGATTCACCGCTGGATGTGGCCTTTCTTCGCGACTGTGCGATCGCGATCGTTCTGGAATAACATAAATATCACCCTTATCCCTTAGAATAGATTTTACGCGGATGAAACCGCGAACACGTCTCCCAAGGTAGGTGTTAAAAATTCTTCACATGAAACAAATTGGAAATGCCTTGCCGTGAAAAGTTGTCCATTCTAAATTCGGGCATCGCACGAAGTGCGACGTAGCGAGGCAGTGGCATCATATCATATTGTAAAGTAATGGCGTGCGCCGTGCGGTAGTAGTCGCGTGCACAGTGCAGTTCCGACGTATGGCTAAGTGAAAGCGGTCCGCGATGTTGATTTTGCTCGAAATCACCCTAAACAATTAATTATTACTTAGGTAATAGTTGAGTCCCGCAGTTTATTCCACACAAGTCTCAACATTCAATTCAATCAAGATGGTCAAACTGGTAATCAGAGCCTATTGACGAATCCGGACGCACATAGACATCCGCATTATTCATGTCGCGCAAGTGTGAGCAAGAGGTACCCCCCACCATGCCGGTCCAATTCAGCTGCAATGCAGTATGGCGTTACCTCTTACAAAAACTCAACAGAATAAATCAGTACAATAAAACCACTTTTATCGCGGTTTCGGGTACTTTTAAAAACTTGGTACATCAGGACATCTGTCATCTAAGTCCACCCGTCACCACGGTTGCTGTAAAGCTTCTTAAACGTCGGGTTACATAAATAATAAACCGCGATAAAATCCGCAAAAGTGGTAATGACTAACATTCGCGTAAACTTAAGACATCAGAATAAATCAGGTTTCCGGGGTAGATTATATAATCCAAGATTTTAATATTTATATGTGCCAAATTTCATCGTAATCAGTTCCCTAATATTTAAAGGATAACAAACTTTCGCATTTATTATGATGATAGGCGTTGTAATCAATGACTTGTTGGGATGCACTGGCTTGTTTATTTAAATAAAGTTAACAAAAAACTTGCTTACTGCTACATTGCCTTCTTCTATGCATGTATGCAAGCATTATCTTGGTTGCTTGGTTGAGAGCAAGAACAGTGTTGCCCGCTTAGCTATTAACACTGGGCCGAGTTGTCAGTACACATATCAATACGTACATTTAATTTGTGTCCCGTAAGATTACAAACTTTATTGAACAGTAGGAATATTATGCCTATCGACGTATATCATCGAACACAGGGTTGTCTCACGTCAATAAACTGGTGTTAAGCAAAGGGAGATTGTTTTCGGAGTTTTCAGTTAGCAATTGGATCACTTATGTTTATTGATGACTAGGTGTACTACCCGTGTCCATGGAAACTTCATCCTTTCCTCGACCTCTCCCAGTTCTTAGTTACAAACAACCTAAGAAAAAACTATTCAGATCAGCAAACGTAAGAAAGCGACGACGTAACTGAGATTTAAGGCCAGGGGTAGCCAACTGGTCGTACACGGCTTACATCAGAATCGATAGTGGAAACGTATTAGGTAAAAACATATTAGTAGGTAGGATACACGCAGGACCACAAGAATAAAAATTGTAGTCTTTCATTCAAACTTTTAATAGGTATGTCATTCGTAAGCGGACTACCCTCTTCTATTTATTGTTGACGCGGGGAAAGATTTTACGCGCCATCAACGACCCTGGTTGATACGTGGGTCTCGCGGCACAGTATAGTGCCGAATATCCATCAGGGCCGCATGATCACTGAAAATCACTGAACTGCAAATCGTCAGGTCACCTCGACGGATAATCGCCTCATTCTCCAGCTCTTAGTCGGGCGCCCTATCCTTCTGCTTTTTAGTCCCCTCTTCTTATAAAAGTGGTACAACCCCTCAATTCAATTGGCCTCGCGCAAGGTGTCTGTCTGGCCTCACCCTGGGTAAGTGGACTGACTACCCCTGATGTGTAATAGAACTTCTCTATATTCGAGTTCTATAATAGAACTTCTCTATATTCGAGTTCTATCATAGAACTTCTCTTGTACTCAGGCAAGGTGAAATGACGACACACGTAGAGTGTGCGGTAGATGGAGATGGAGAGCTGAAAACCGTTGAGTGGCGTGCAATTAGGAAGTCCACCCTTTTAGTGTGTACCTATGGCGGCATTATTAGAGTTAAATCTTAAAAAAAAAACGAGTGTTTTTCTTAACACACGACCGAAAACTTGTTCAGTTACGCGAAATGTAGCTCGCCATGAGAGTAAGAGAGAAGGAAATTGAGTGCATGCGCTTCGTTTCTTGCCCCTACAGTGCGTAAGTGATATACGGAACTTGGTATCTCTATCTATAACTATTTTTTAACTCACTACTTACTACAAGTTTATCACACCCACGTCAAAACGTCTAGTAAAAAAATTCTCATTGTGCCGACATCTATAAGTAATTGATGCTTGCGAAAGGCGTCGGCATACGAACAATAGCCTAATTAAATCTGCAACAATTACTAGTGAGCGAGTTGAAAAACGTTTGGAAATCTATTTGTAGACATTCGGCTTTTTGTTGCGGACCTGGATGCGAAGGTGCGTAGGTTCTATAAGCAAGTGGCTGGTTCTATAAGTAAGATGGGGCTATAGCTGAGCAAAGATATGATAGCCCGGAGTACGGGATTTCCCATCGAACCCTTTTAATGACTACATGATGGCTCACGAATGTTTTGGTTTCTGCATTGTAGCCTAATGGACCGGCACCACTGGGAAAGTAACTCTCGCTCACGTCATACCTCCGGAATGTGACAGCTATACTGTAGCGTTTCATGTGGCATGTGAGCTTCGGGTGGACTATGGAGTAGAAAGTAAATCTGTATAACATATATGCGAATGTTTATTGGCGTCAGTCAACAAGAGGCACTAAATTCTCTTTATGCCTATAAATAGGAAGATTACCGAGGCGATTCTGTTGCTAACAGATTCGGGGTCACGTTATCCACACTAAGGCGGGGCCCTAGGGCTTCTGTGAAGTTATAGTTGGGTAGGCTTCCCCTCTTAGGGAGTTCAGAATCCCCACGCTCACGTTAAAAGAACTTCCATACCACAATCCATTCCATCCAACATTCAATACCAAGATAAACAGTTAGTGTCTCTAAACTGTCCATATAAAAGATGTTCAACAGTTACAATTTTGAACTTCTTTCAATTTAGTCTTTTTTGTTCACATTAAAGTGCCGAAATGCTCTATAGCAGATAGCCAAACCTATAGCGTTTAGAAAGAAAAAAGGACGTAATATAAAAACATGGGAAGTAATATTAGATTTCGATTTAATTTTTCATAACTCAAGATAGATAATATAATACGGCAAATTATAGATGTCACACTTTCCATAAAATCGCAATGCATTACGTCTCTTCTATCTTAGTCGAATAATACATTTGGCCCTGTTCTTATTTAGTGAACTCGAGTTTTTATTATTGTGTAATGATTCTTGTAATTAGTAATTTTATTCATTTCGGTCCTTTTTTATATTTAGTTTTAAAATGTGAAATGTGTGAATAATTCACTTAATATGTACTTAGTCTGGAGTGCAATCGTCAGCCAGCAAAGGCGACAATTTTTAGGGCTGCGATCATCAGCCAGCAAAGGGTAAATTCGTTTGTATGAACAAAAACACCCCATACTTCAAGACGGAGGATCGCTAAATTCGAGGAACCGCGCCTGGAATGTCTTCCATACTTACCATACTCTCCGGACCTTGCTCCAACGGATGACCATTTTTACAACATTTATACAATTTGTTACTCGGAAAAAAAATACAACTGACTATGCAGTTCAAACCGCATTCAACTTGTCGATTCTCGCCACCAAATTTTTTTGCAAAGGAGTCAATGAAATAGGTGCATATGAAATGGCGAAAGTGCATAGATAATAGTAATGGTGCACTATTTGATTGATCAAATGTATTATTTTATGTTAACGAAATATTAGATCTATATTTATAATTGTAACAACATATAATGATTAGGGTGGTTGGTTACAGGCTCCTCTTACCTCTTGACTAATATTGTATCCAGCGCTGGTGATGACTGAAGTACACAACATGCATGTATATATATATATTGCATTTTTGTTTTATTAATACTTTTTGTACATTTTTTGTTTGAATAAGCTTAATTGCTTTCTACATCGTAAATTTGGGGAGAAACGCAAAACGTATTTGTTTAAACACTTTAAATAATAACTTATAGAAATGAGTATTAAAAAAATATCCAGTCCATTCCTTGTTTTGTTGTAATGGTAAACTATTGTTAAAATTTGTGTCAAAATGCGCGGGTATCCGGGGTAAGTTATGAGGTCATACCCGTTCATGCCCATAGTCAAAGGTATAGAATAAATACCATTCGTATCGGGTATTTGCCTCATATAAACAACTGGCTTGGGTACTGTCATGTTCATACTGGGTATTTATATCTGTTCCAGTAAATACGACCCACCCCTGCTGTGATCGATCCTGATCCTGCCCTGAGCGATCGCTTATCGTGCGGTGTGTCTGTAGATGATGTAGTCTAATGGGGGAAAATAAAGAGATGGACAGAGCTAAGGGGGCAACGCATCTGCATCTGGGAATCTTAATGGATGTCGGTTAGTCACCAAACGGCACCGGTTTCTCCTGTCCCTCTATGCTTTAAAAAATGTAAGTGTTTGTGTTGCAAATCAATAGTCACGAAAACCTTCCCACTGCTTCCCAATGCAGGGAGCATTGAGATTTAGACTGTAAAGAAAGAACATGTACAAAAAATTATTTTTATTTTAGATTCCATAATTTTTGTTACATTAATGTACTTACGCGATAGATCAAATTCACATTCACTTCTTTTAATGTGGATGATTCGATAATTTTGCATTAAGTGTATACGATGGAAATTCGATTGGCTGGTTATTGTGAAGATTCGATTGAGGTATAATTTAATACAGGTATATTAAATGAAATTAATTTTTTAAATACTTATATGAGTTAAGTGTCTAACATTCTAAATAGGATGTAGAATATTAATAATTTCATAACAGATTCCTGGGCGTGATAAATCCGAATAAATATTAACGTAAATTGCCATCATAGGATGTGTATTGAGTTCACAGGCGAAAGCTGTAGGAATGTTTGCACTTTGGGCATACGCACGTTGTTTGTGTAAATTTGCAACTAATCCACCAAGTGGGGACAATGCGTGTAGACTTCGGACTGTCACGCCGAGTAATGGCGGAATAATATTTTATTATAGGTGTATATATAGATGTGCACCTTTCGGATAAAATATTATTACCAGATTTGCAAAAATACAAGATACACAATTTCATACTGAACTGTCATTCTAAAGCATCTATGATTGTATATGTTTCTTTAGCAAAGTCAACCTTACGCGCATGATTTTAAGTTGTTTAGGCAAAATTAATAGTGACATATAACGTGTGTACATCTTTCACGCCGATGATTTTAAGACTGACTGTGCATATTGGTATTTTGAAAATCAATGGTAATGACAAACCGATTATGTAGCACCTAACTGGTATGTCTTTTGCAAACTCACATTTGTCCGTTTAATGTCTAAATTTAGCACAAGTGCTCGCGAATCGAAGTTAAAGTAATGCTTTTAATTATTTCTTTACGAAAAGGCTTTACTTATTTATAATTGTGATATAATCTCGATCCCTTAACGATCATGTTTCTTGTTTTGCGGTACCCCTCCCCCTTAACGTATGAAATAACTTACGGTTGGCCCCTAACCAATCACGTCAGCGAACGATATCCCACGCCTCGCCTGAGGACTCCCGTTACGCTCCTTAAAGCACTACGGACTTAAGAATTGCTATTTTTCATGATGATATAAAGCTTCGGTTTCTCATAATAAATTCTGTACAGAATGTGTGTTTTTAAATCCTTTGGTACAGAAAAATGGAAACTATAGTCAAGTCTTTCTTTAGCCAGTTTTAACATAAACATATCAGTATGAAAATATTAAAAAAAAAACACTTCAAAAAATACTTATTCAATTTAAACTTAACGACTAATAGCAACTTCATTATAAAAATATAATTGGTGGGCAAAATTTGAAAAAAAAAAGCAACTTACAACCTATCCTAAACCTAATTGCATTGTAGAAAATATGCACCAACTATGTTATCAACCTAGCGAGTGAAATTTACCCTAAACTGTTTAGCATGGGCCTATGCGAAAGGCACATGCAGAATTGCATAATTTCGTAGTTTTCTGTAATTGGGTCGAATCTTGTTTGTACCTAATAATACCAATAAAATACGAATACCTAATGTTTTGATGACATTGAAATATGTAAAAAAAAATTGATTCTTTTTTGGAAAACTTTGGACGATATACTTATTATAGGGGCTCGTCGGTGAAGTACGGATGCTCGAGGCAGTCCAGCGCAGTGAACCTCTTCGCTGGATCGAACACCAGCATTCCCTTTAAAATTAAAACATGTATTTAATAAATTATATATATAAATTATATATTGATAGCCAGTGAGCTGAATTTTTTCAACGAAATCTTTAAAAGAACATCGGTGTGGCACTTTAAGAGATTCTTCATAGGTGACTCCCATACGCCCTTGGACTTAATTCCCTAAAGTAAGGGCTACGCGGGGTTGTGGTCTATGTGCGAGGGTGATTGATAAGTATCCGAAATGACAAAGAAAAACTTTAATAATCTATTTAAAACAATTTCATTTTTCAACGTAATTTCGTTCTACCTCGATGCATTTAGTCCAACGCACATCCAATGCCGTTACACCGGATTGATTAAAATATTTTCTCTAACACCTCAAAATACTCGTCTACGGCGACAATGACTTCATCATTTGATGAAAGTCTTCGGCCACCTAACCATTTCTTGAGATTCGGGAATAAGTGGAAGACGCACGGGGCCAGATCTGGGGAATAGAGGGGAAGCGGTAACAATTCGAACCGCTATTCATGGAATTTGGCAACTGCAACCCTTGACGAGTGCACAGGTGTGCGTTGTCGTGGTGGAATAAAATTTTCTTTTTGGCTAAATGAGGCCGTTTCTTTCGGATTTCTTCACAAAATTTTTGCAGCTTGCATAATACTCTCCATTTATTGTTTTTCCTCTTTGCAAATAATGCAGTAAAATAATCCATCGGGCATCCCAAAAACAGTCGCCAACACTTTGCCGGCCGACAAAACCGTTTTTGCTTTCTTCAGCGCAGGTCTTCCGCTCTCAGTCCACTGCTTGTATTGTTCTTTTGTTTCAGGAGTATAATAAAGTAATGATGTATCCATCCATATTTCATCTACTGTCACATAACGCCGTTCGTTAAAAAACTCACGCTTAAACAGCGCCAGACGCTGTGACGAATCGTCCACTCGACGTTGCTTTTGGTAAACAGTGAGCAAACGCGGCACCCATCGCGCGCAAAGCTTTTTCATTCGCAAATGTTTGTGTAAAATGTGAAAGACGCGTTCAGAAAAAATGCTTACCAACTACCTCGGCTATCTGCCGCAACTCTAAGCGCCGATCATTCAAAACGATTTTTTTAATCTTTTTGATCATGTATGGAATCGTGACTTCATTTGGATGGCCAGACCTGTCGGCGTCCTCGCAACTCTGTCTCCTACATTTAAAATCAGTTACCCGGGCGTGAATTATACTAAATGCAGGAGCAGTATTACCTAAAACACTGTCTAGCTTGACTTTAATCTGGGTTTTCCCTTTCAAAACGTAAAACCTTATCACCGCACGAATTCCGTTTCGTTCCATTATTGAGAAAATTTACGGCTGCGAAAGTTCTAGGTCCCCTCACACAAATTCTATCAGTTCGAATAAACTTTGTTTGCCTATCTTTTTTTCAAGTTCTTCGTTATCAATCAGCCTGGTACCTACTCCGTGCCCCTTGGTTACATCCGCAACATTTTTCGGGATAAATTATAAATATGTTATTGTTTTTTTTATCTGTGTAAAATTTGTATGTGTAAGCAAAGATTTTTATTATTATTATATTACCTTGATCAAGTCTACCGCATGCGGGTGCGTCCGAGGCAGCACGTCCGCCAGGTCTTGCGCCAGGTACTCGGGGAAGCTGTCTGCCATTATGGACACATTCTCTGGCCACTCGTGCCGGGACGGCCGGCCGATCAACCTTACCATATAAAATCGAATAAAGAAAAATTGTTTTCATAATTTTGGTTGGTGGCCAAACAGCACCTGGAGAATCCTGGTGTCTTAAGCCCATAAACACACAGAGGTTATGCAGGCGTCACTTTCTTTTACGGAGCTAAACTTATGCTGTGGAAGCGGAGAGAAGGTCAATACAACTTCATCAGATTGCTATGAGTGCTCGTCTGACGACGAGACCAGGATTCGGGTCGAATGAGCGACCGAACTCCTCTCAATCCCGCAGATGGGAGAAATGCATCCCGATAGTAGGGTGTATGTAATAGCTTATGTAATTTAAATATTATTAAAAAGAGGTCCCTCCTCCTCCTAATCTGACGTCGTGGGCAGCTCGCACGTGGTAGCTATAATGGCCTCGACCCTGACGTGAAGATGATCATGACCGGAATGGGAGCCAGGCTAATTGTCAATTGACTACGTAAACACGTACCTAAATATACAATGCAGTTGTTCCGTATCACAGGAGCCCTGCAGGAGCGGCGTTCGCGTGTGCAGCTGCGCTAGCACGCACCCGCTGGACCACACGTCCACGGCCGTGTTGTAAGAGGCACCGAGCAGCACCTCCGGGGGACGGTACCAGAGGGTCACCACCTGGATGACAGCACACTAATTATTTTCTATCACAGGGATACTCCCTAAAAGACTACAGCTCAACATTTTTTTAACTTAAAAAAAATTTTGCTCCTTGGAGCATGTGGTCAAAGAGGGAACACAAATATGATTGTTTGTGTTGTTAGGATATACTCGTAAATATATTCAAAACTACGACAACCTAAGTTGAATATTTACTCATATTTTGCATGAGTCTGATATTGATGAAGAACATTGTTTCTGGCAAGAATGTAAAATGTATAGTTTATATGTGCTTTGTCGTTATTTTTTTATTCTTCAAATCATACGGAATCCAACATGTCTGCTGTTTGATTTGTCGCGTGTCCGGGTGTAGCGTATGTTTCGCATTTGCGCCCGGTGACGTCCGTCTCCCTATTCCGGATGTGCGGTGTCATGTTTAATGAGTGCTAGACAGTAGTCGGGCTACGGTCGTACTGTACGGCAGAATAATTAATAATTGTATCTGGGTGGACGATCGGTGATTGTCACACGGTTTGAATCATAGTCCAGTGGTTTTAATTTTGGGGTGACGAGGCACCAGATCGAAATACTCAGTTGAGATGTCTCGGAAGTTACCTCTGAGAGAAAGCAATTCGAAGTCCATGTAGGTCGAGGTTGCGAACGTACCGCGGACAGCCAGTGACCATTAGCAGGAAGCGATTTTGCAATATTTGTAAAATATCTATGAGAGATCGTCTCATGTCAGCCGGGCAACATTTATTTCTGGATAGAAATATAATAGAAAGTCTAGAGCTAGCGAATACTACGCTGGGATATGACAGTATCGGGTGGATACAAACTTTGAAGAGCGCGAGCTTGGTACCGAGAGACATTTTACATTAATAAAAAAAGCTTATTTAAAGCATATTTCGCTGTATTACTAACTTTGGTTTTATGCTCTTTGAAGATTTGATCAAGAGTCATTCCAAAACACTTCACAAAGTTTCAAACAACGGAGATATCTGCGTAGTTGTGTTCCGTGTAGAGGGCTGGCGTGATGCGTTACATTGCTATGCCTAGTACCACCTGTAGCACCACCGCCGAATTATATAGCTCTATTCTTTTCAGAGTTGTATTCTACTCTACATCGTGCAAACTAGTCACTGAGCACGCAGTGACGACCCGTTGTAGATTAGCTTGTGACAAACTCGTGAAAGGGCTGTATCGTCTGAGAACATCGCCCGCTCTGCCCTGGGATGCTGCGGGATATCGCCCGTGTACAGGTTAGGGATAGTACAGAACCCTGTGGAACTCCGCTTTTAAGGGAGCCGCGGTACCCACAGTGCATGTGGCACTATGGCAGAGCCTGTCGCGCGACTGGCTCCAGTTTCGCAATCCCTTTGGTCGTTTAGGTTTTTTTAGAGACTTAGTGGTAAAGCTGGCCCATATCAGCCAATCACTACCGATGTTATTTAGTAAGAGTTAGTGCCGTGCACCGTGGTACTCAAGGCTGGCCTGGGATGTTTCCATTTTGCTCATAGTACTCAATAAATCTTTTTGATTTGCCATGATGAGCTTATAATGACAAGTTAGCCATCATTGATACATGCTTAGTATATATACATAATCAGATATAGTGAAAGGTTTAACAACGTACCACACTGGTTAATTTCATCTCTGTATCATAGGTCTTAGCTAATCCAAAGTCTGCCAACTTTACTCTCCCCGTAGAAGTTACCAAAAGGTTATGTGGTTTCAAGTCTCGGTGCACTATTCTATGTGAATGTAGGAAGTCTACTCCGGACAGGATATCGTAGGACATGCTCTGAAATATATATTAAAAAAACAAATAGGTCAGCTCTGATATGCAACTGGATCACTTTCTTAACAAACAAGATGCTGAAGTGATATAAGCATGTTAAAGTATCACAACCATAATATTCAAACATGATTTCACTCCTTCATTATCATTCGTCTGAATAGTTCCATAAGGATAGACTCCAGTATAAAATTAAAGGAGAAACCCATTGCTCCTTACATTGAGACTTGCTTCATTTATAAGAAATTGACACTTGTACAAGAGAAGTATATTATGAAGAATTGTTTTCTTTAAGTGTTGTGCAAATTCCACAGTTTCATGTGACTTGTGCAGTTCTATTGTAATGAATGACATACACGTAAACTTAAGACATACCCTTATCCTATTCTCTGATAATGGTCCAGGTGCTCTTTTTAAATATGAATCTAAATCCTGTTCAACGTGTTCAAATACTAGAAATAATACTAATTGGTGTTGTCTGTCCGTTGACTGCCCTCCGTGACAGACATCCAAGAGCCTGAAAAAGAGAATAGCATATTAAATCATTGATGTCTGACATTTCATTTGTGCATTAAAAATCCGGTTGTCTGTAAGTCGGTTTTAAGACAATATAATTTTATGTGACAATGGTTCTCTAATTAATCACATTGACCGATAATACTGAAAGAGACTGCACGTTATGTTACTAAGCCATTATACTTTTGCGTGCATCATTAATTTACAAGATGTTCACATCAAAATGTAGCATTATATTGTAATGAATGTATGGGATTACTAATAAAAATTGTATTTAGTAAAAGGTTATACCAATTGGTGCATTGCAGCCAAATTGGGGAGTGATGTATTGTGCTGTTGTTTTGTTATACAATTTATGCGAAGCTGTGCATCTTTATAATTTCCCCTAATGCTGATGTTTATGAAAAAAAAAGTTTGGTCTGGTCATTTACATATTCTATAAAATGCCACCAAAAACTAACTAACTAACTATATTTTTTTAATCTACAGCAGCATGATTCCATGAAAAAAAATATATATTAAACAATCTAAAAGGCTCACCGTACAATATTAGGATGCCTGTATGCTTCTAGTTGGCGTAACAAAGCTATTTCTCTTAATGTGGACAAGGGTATTCCATCTTCAGTCAGAGGTACCTTAACTTTCTTCATAGCCACTATTTGACCACCATTGTGCAAGTCTCTTGCTTTATAAACTGTACCATAAGCACCTGAAATTTGTTACAACTAATACACTGACAGGGTTAAAAAACTAATTAATATAAATAACTTATCAATTAATTTATTTAGGTTATAGCTATAACAAATTTTACTTGAATTAATTTTTCTAAATATTTTTTAAACTAGATAACTTATGCCAATAACGTCACATTGAATTGCAAAGAGGCATACTGATTTAGCTGACACCATACAACACTTACACTTTTATCTCTCAAGTTTCATCTCTCATTATCTAGTTACCCCCAAAAGCAATGTCTGGTCTTATCATTATACTTGATCAACTAAAACTATGGTGATGTGCCGCAATATAGGTCCACAGTTCAGATTATATGTAGTGGCAATGACCAGGGAATGTTTAGTTGTAGTAAGAAGCAAGTTTTTATACAAAACATCAACTTTCGACTATTCAAAATATAATCGCACACCATGAAAGACTGTCTGGACTTGAACCATGACTACGGACTACGTAAGACATTCTATTTATAAACGCAAGTATGGTATTTGTATATGATAAAATCACATATCCCTTCCAAAATATTTACAATTTAAACCTTTAGTGAATCAATGACGAAGTGTGTAAATATAAAGGACGTTTTTCAATGCAGAATATTACCGGCACATGGTATCCGAGGTTATAAGGCATTAATTTATAAGATATTTACCCGTTCCAATAACATTCAGCTCTTCATACTTTCTTGCGGTTTGAAATAATACACTAACATCGTATACAGAAGTTCTAGGCGTTGGACTTTTTGAGGAACTACTATCACTTGAGGCCGACATTATGATAATAATGATAAAATATAGAACTTTTAAACACAGTACAGTACTCACTACTAACAACACGAACTTATGAACAACATGAATTTTTTACAGAGTACTTCATAGCGTTTAAAAACAAACACAAACAAACATTTAAATCGTCTTTATTTTCAAGAAAACATGGAAAGAACTGTTATCGTGGATTGAGGCGTTTGGGTGTAGTTTACAAGTTTACGACAAAAAGTTTTTCTCTGCAAGTCCAAAGCCGAAGCTAGTTTTATTTGACTGTTGAACACCTGTTGCGCCATACGACTAAATAAAAAAACATATAAACCAATAGCAAGTCGAAGTAAAATACGACTAACTAAAATCTGCAAAACTTTATCATAATTTGGCGCCATCTAGTCCCATGTCTTTAAATACAATAAGTTAATAAGGGTTATTAGACTTACGTATCTTTCCAAGAGAGGACGCGGCAGTCATTTATAAATTGTCTTATTTATTTCTTAGTTATATATAACAAAGTCCACAAAAGCTGTCTGTCTGAATGTGATTGTATTTCTCAAAATTATTTTTTATGTGTGATTGAATTTCAAATTCAACGGATTTTCATGAGGCTCTTACCCTTTAATAAATAGAGCGACTCCCGGGGAGGGTCTCAGTGTACAATTGGGCTCCTGTTATTCACGGGCAACACCGGGTCGGATCGCTAGTGTAGGCACAATTAGCCGATTTATTAAATAGTTGTTTAAATTAGAGGTAGTAGGCGCCAAATTAATTTTCACTGAGATTCTTTGTCTCGCATATTGTTAACAACATACAAACCACTTAAGACCCCATTTACAAAACCTGATAAATTTAATAGTTAACAAAAGAATTTCAAAGTTAGTGCCTGTAAAACTTGGTAATACACATTTATAATTATACTTTTTATATACTACTACCATATACTTTTTATATATTACATTACTCCTATGCAAAACATGGCATACATACATACATGAAATATAAAATAAGTGATGTTCATGTAACTAAAATTTCAAAATATTCTACACAGAATTTGACCTATAAATACCAATACACCCGTAGTGTACTGAAGCATATAGAAATATGATGAAGTTGGCCCTTTGTTATAAGATTTTTGGAACCTCTATAATGTGAATTATTTTTGATGAGTACGTCTATATGATAAAATCTTAATATTCCCGTATCAAAAAAAAAAAAAGCAAAAAATATATATCATTGGGCTCGTCCGGGATTTGAACCCGGGACCTCTCGCACCCGAAGCGAGAATCATACCCCTAGACCAACGAGCCATGTCATAGAATGGCGAATTTATCGTATTAATACAAAATACATACGAATTTATATTGTGTACATTTTTTTACACTGCAAAATTGATTTTAAGCAAGAATTTTCTTATAGCCCTGCTAAAGATCATTTTGTAACAAAATTATTCAATTTTAACATTAATTGTTGTAGTAGTATTAATGACCATAAATCAGAAAACACTTTACGTGGTTTAGAAAGTCGAGCGCGAAAGGAGAAAAAAATTACCGCTACATGACACCCTATATCCGTCACACTCTTCCGCAACATAACGTCATCTTTTATCTTCTTCTAACACATGAGGTCCGCTTAGATCGCGCCAGTTGAATCAACTTCGAATTGAGTAGCGCGCGCATGCTCAATTATTTTCCGGTTATTTTCGAAAATCAGAGACTGATTCAACCTTTTACGATCAAAAACCTTTCTTAATTTTTTGAGAAAAAAACATAATGATACTTGGTACTTGCACTTATTATTTCAACGCCATACTTAATCTAATATAAACGGAACTAGTGTGTCGGTGTAAGGTGAAAGTTACGTGTGAAAGAAAAAAAAATAAAAAGTGTAGTTTCTATATTACATACGAAACAGCTGATTTCGAATTTTGAAAACTTCTATAATCGGTGAGTTGTTTTTTACTTCGTGCTATGTGCTTAATTTCACTTGTTTAGTGTCATTGAGTTTAAAAAGTATGGGATTTTTTTTTATATAAATATATAAGGTGCACATCTACTTATGTAAAGTTCCTTGGAACTTTACATAAGTAGATGTGTACTAAAAGGTCAGAAGCTTCTTGAAGCTTCTGAACTTTTAGTAGCTACTCAAATTTAAGTGCACACCTGTTATGCACCGAATATATATTATAGGATAGGGACCTACTATTTATGTACTTAAAGTATCTAACATAAATAACATTAAAAAACGGGCCAATTTCGAGTCGCACTGTGCGGGGAACGCGTGGAGGTATGAAGCAGAAACCCATATTTCATACTAAGTGGGTACGATCAACGCTTAATCCAATGGGATCTGCCTCAAATGGTCGTGTATAGTCTCGGTGCACATTTGGCTGCAATGCAACATGGCACTTTCTATTACCTACAGCCTCTTTGCTCTCTTTACCTCTCAAATCATAATAGGCCCGTCTGACTGTTTGTCTGCCTATACGTCTGTAAATGAAATATAGAGGCTTCATAAGTTCCTACTTGATGGTCACATCGTGATCCATGAGATAATAAACGGAAAATTTTAATTTTATAATAAGAACATAGCAAAACTCCGCTAACCTGAGATCTACATGATAATAATATTTTTTATAGTATAGATGAGCAAACGGAGCCGTTTGACGACTACCCATAGACATCCGCATTACTGTAGTGCAGACACGTTGCCTTACCTGCTCCCCTCCGATGTGCCACCGGCTATTCCCAAATCGCAAGAAACGCGTCAGCATAGCTGTAACTTTACGACGCTGTCATGTGTGCGTGAGGTATCGCTCGTGCCGGCTCAATTCGGCTGCATTGCAGCATGGCACTACCTGTTAAAAATTTTGTTTAGGTAGTATTACATCGTGATGATTGAAACATGGAATCAGTCAGAGCTGTTATGATGTTAGTTTTTCTCGTGTATTTGAGTAGTGAGTGTATTTGAGTGGCATGAGCCGCTTTAGAACTGACTAACTTTAGAACTAAACTAGAAGTCACAGGTTATTAACTTATACTCAATCCTCCCCAATACGATCCGTGGCCCAGTACGATACGCGATTTGCCTACCTCAAATAATACCGCCGTACCGGTTAGGTATTTAGAGACTACCAGACTACCGCGCGCGAGCCTGCGACGTCGGAATCGGGGAAGGAGGGACCTCTCGGTGCCTCTGGCCATGACAATATTGGTCAAATTAGCTGTTTCAAACACTCTCATGTCAGGATGCATCTCTCCCATATGCGGGAGAGAGGGGAGTTGGCACCTACTCGTCTGGCGACTAGGACTAGGTTTCATTCGTAGCAATCCGATGAAGCTGTATTGGGCTTCTCTTCGCTTCCACAGAAAAGTTCAGATCCGAAAAAAATCCTACCGTGGCGTAGCGGACCTGAGCAGGGCCCTGACCGCTCTGTAGCAAATTTTTTTCTAACGAAAGTATGAACGAAAATTTTACAAAAAAAATCGCGATTTTCTGACGCACTTAACCATTCGCCTCCCGTACCATAATAATAGAGAACGGTGAAGAAACAAAAGGAGGCAGTAATAGGTCTTTAAAAGTGAAATTATTTTCCAGATTTTCTTTGGTGGAAGTTTGGTTTTGTTGGTGCAAAGTTTTCAACATCAAGGAATAAATAATCTTGCCTGAGAGCCGAATAAAGAATCGGTCCTGTATAACCACCTCGGAGTCTAGTATGCTAAGACATTCCTTACACGATGGTGACACGGTGGCTACATGAATCATTCAAAATAGTTTAATCCGTAATGGTATTAGATCTGTACAATAAAGGCTTCTCCCGAAATAAATAATAGGTGTGTTATAGAAATCGATCGACAAGGAAAAACGCCAACAAGTCGAATGTCAGTAGGTCTGAGAATAGGTTGTTCACCCAACCCGGCGAAATAACGCTTACTGGGTGAGCTAGTAACTTCATAATCATTTTCATCTTATTTAAACATAGTTATTGGTAATACTAAAAAAATGTATGAAGCGCTAGTAGCCCTTATTTATTTTATTTTATGAAATCATACTATGTATTAAGCTACCTTCTAAATTTCAAATATACACTAACTACTCATAACCTTCGGGTAAAACGTCAGTACCATTTCTGCCATTTGGCTATGGAATCCTAAAAAGTGCTACATTAAAAAAAAATTCACGTTAACAGTCCATCAGAAGTAGTAAAATGTTGCTTTCTCACTCCTTTAAATGAAATAATTAAACAGTTACGTAAACGTGAGTCATGTAAGACGGAAGTGCAAAAAGAAAGTTATAATTTATTCATGTCATCAAAGTATTTTGTATCTTTTTTTTTAATTTTGCATATGCAAATACTTACTTTGATGAAGTGAACGAATATCGTACTACTCCCCCCCCCATGAGCCACCGGCTACTCACGAACCGCACGAAACGCGATTCTGATGATGTCACTTTACGGCTGTATTATGTGAGCGAGAGATGCTTCACCGGTCGTGCCGGCCCAATTCCGCTGCATAGAAGGATGTAGTGTCATACAGTATGCATGGCACTACCTCCTCGTATGCAGCATGGCACTACCTCTTCCTAAATTTTTCTCCTTTTCTTGTTGTGAATTATTGAACTGAATGTGGAAAAGCCCAGTACAGCTTCACCGGAGCTGGTTGTAGGAGGTTACGTCGCGAGACGAGTCTAGGAAGGCTTATACTCAACAGGAGGACAGACCTTCCACTTGACCGTGGGGAGAGATGCCTCCCGATAGTGGGTTAAGATTGGCCAACGAAAACAGTCGAATTGCGGAGCTTTTGATAGTTAACTGTTAGTTTGTCGAAGCGATGAGCAGATCTGTCATTTATGTGGAGATCGTTACATGCTCACAAACTTATGTTCAAGACAAAAATACAGAAAAGACCGAGGAGAAGTAGGAAAGTCGATCAAAATTTCGTAAAAACAATTTATTCGTTAGATATTGTTAGGAATTGAATAGAATATGAAACTACTTTTTGTGACATTTACATGTTATATATTTTTCACCGAACACCAAGTAAATAAATTCTTATCAGCTTCAAAAAAAATATGTTAGACCGTACTGGCCGTTTGATGTAATTTTTTTAGGTGTAAGGTACTTAAAATATGAGTATAATATAAGAAAAAATAGTTGATAAAAATTCGAAATTTTGATAAATTTGAAGTTACATACCACAGACAAAAATCCATTACAACCATTGTAGTTCCTTTCATGTAAAATGAGTGCATGGTATGCACTCATTTGAAAATGTTTGCAAATGTAACTTTGGCAACTTTTGACATTATGTTTTTCCTTTGGTACGGGCCCAGGTGCGCAAGTTCGACTCGAATTTCAACAGTTTTAAATAATTACAGATAACTTGTAACACTTGTTTAACGATAAGCTTTATATATGTATATTGTAGTGCTAGTAACCCAAATAGCTAACCGTAACCGGTTAGCCGCTGGACACTGGACGTGATATTTCTTGTAATTGGGAACGAGCTATCGACAAATGGGTATAGATTATCTAAATTGTTTGATTTTTGTTTCAATAGACGCGTTGAATAATAACCGACCAAGAGCGATTCGGAGTCGCTTGAGAAGTGCGGACAGCAAAGGTGTACACATCGAAATCTAAAATCGAAAAAAAATAGGATATTATGTATGACCCTTTAAAAACGTAACATTTTTGAACTAGTGATTGCAATAAGATTTGAAGTTTGAAATCATCTCATATTTAAATCGACTTTGATTAAACAAAATAAGAATATCGCTTGCAGTTTTTATTGAATTCTTTACTTAATTACAACTTTTCCAGGTTTTTACCAATTTGTAGTTTATATAGGCATAATTATTAAAAAAAATATCACCTTTAGTTAATATTTGGAGTGCTACCCTTATACATAATATAATTATTTTTAAATCATACAATATCCACAATCTCCGAGTAAAATGACTGACATACGGACGGATGAACATGACGAAATTATAAGTGGTCTGTTTTTTAATCATCTCACTACGGAACCCTAAATATTTATATTGTGCCAATAATACACTTATCACGGAAACTTCGTTGGTTATGTTCATAATTGTATAAATTTTTATGACTTAAACGAAAATAATATGACTAACAATTTGAATGTTACAACGCCATGGTTATGCTCCGGAGCGTATCTGTGTCGGATCCACCGGGAGACGGAGGCGCGCCGCCGTTAGTGTGGCGCTGCTGAGGACACGGTCCAGCACACCCTAGGAGTACTAGTATGTAGGGCCGTACAGCGTCACGACTTAGCAGCGCCAATGGGAATCGCGGACCGCTCGTTTCAAGCGTGACACTCACTCACTCGAATCAATAACTACAAGTATTAGAATTTACAAATTTTTTTTCAAATTTTGCATGGAGGTTCTTTTTATGTAGTTGCTCACTAAGACGGGATTTTCAAAATTCGACTTAGAAGTGAGTGTCTGCTAGTAAAAACATAAAATTTGCCGCCCAATACTATGTACGATGCGGGCATAATAACATGCTAGGCTAACGAAGGTTGCTACGTATATGGCGTTATATGATTCCGTTAGTGTGAAGTGAACGTCCTACAACGTTTGATCAACAATACACTGACGTAGGCACAGGAAATTGATATATGGTGTAGGCGAGACATTGCAGTTGTTTCAGTTACATCACAAGTGGCAACGTGTTCATATGCTCACTCTCGTGTCTCGTGCAGATTGGGATATAACGTACATTTCCCACTTACTACATTGCTGGCAGACAACGGTTTGTGGATATTGGGAGGGTCCATTGGGGAAAATTTCCCTAAGGAAATGCCACGTAACTATAGACCATATATTCAACACAAAAATATTTTTCCAATTCCGGCCAGTAGTTCGTGAGATTAGCGCATTCGAACAAACAAACTCTTCAGATTTATATTATTAGTATAGAAATGATTTATATAATGGCGTATGTATAGCATGGTGGAACATTAATGAATACATTATGACACAATAATGTATTCCTTGATTGGCACATGTGGCATTGGCAACAGGCAATTTTGTGGCAACCGAATAGATTATTTTGAACGCTATTTTCTTATATTGTATATAAAAAGAACGTTCAAAAGGACATTCAGAAATAAAATGTAATACTTTTAGTCTCTTTTCAAAAATACCAGTTTATAAGTGTAACTACTGCTTCAGTTAAGAAGGTTTAGTTTGGCAAAAATAAACGTACAAACACGCGAGGCCTGACTTTGTCTCTCTTCCGTCTCTTTCCCTTTAGACAAAGAAACTGCAACGGTGAAATAAACGATCAATCACAGTACAGTTTTCTATACTACTGTGTAGTCGGTAGTAACAGTATTAAAAGGGTACAAACAGAAAATGCATGTGTGTTACAGGAATCATTCTGTAACAGAGAGGGAGAGAGATTTCCCTGAGAAGTCCCTGATTGGTACTGTTCCGTATTGGCCCACCGTCAGCGTGAGTTCTACGCGGGGTCTACTACTTCGGGAAGCACTATCGAAACGGATTACTGTAAAGTCGTAAGGTATACAAAGCCTTACAATTTAATGCGGTAATACACTGATGTGTGACGGTTTCGTTTCATCTTCTATAACCAAACCACTGACGTCACAAGATTGTAGGCAATAGTCACAATGCAATTAAGTACGTCAATGCTGATGGACAAGTCACAAGATCTGAGCTGTCTTCGGTGGTGAAATCTCAGCGACGCGTGAACCCCCATGTCGTAGCGTTGCATAATGCGCGAACGCAATATCCGTCTGTGAATCATAAAAGCGGATCCATGTACGGCATTCAGGCCACTGGAATAACTAATATCTAGTGCTCTTCTACGTGTTCGCGATAAGTAGTTTTGAAAAGGCATTGCTGTTGTCGTGTTTCGTAAGGCTTGCGATAGTACGGAAGGCTAAAAGAGTGTGTTAGGGTTACTCTTGCCTAGATGATTTGTTTTCCATATACAAAATATTGTCTCCTGTGTTCCATATGCAATAAATAACATTTTCGTTTTCCCTAGTATGTATTAAATTTTGATATGAATAATATGTACGTAAGAGGTGGTGCCATACTGCATTGCAGCGGAATTGGGCCGGCACGACCGGGGAGGTACCTTTCCCTCTACGTGAGTGAGATTCACATTAGTTCCAAGATTCACAACAAGAAATGGAAGAAAATTTTAGGAAGAGGTAGTGTCATGCTGCGTAGGAGGAGGTAGTGTCATGCATAGTATATGAGACTACATCCACCTAGGCAACGGAATTGGGCCGGCACGACCGGTGAGGCATCTCTCGCTCGCAGAAAACAGCCGTAAAGTGACATCGTCAGTGTCACGTTTCGTGCGGTTTGTGAGTACCCGGTGGCCCATTAGTGGGGAGGAAGGAGGGCTACGTATCTGTATAGCAATCAAGATGATAATAGGCGTGGGTAGACGTAAAAATTGATACATACATTTAAAAACATCTCTTCTTATCTATCGTAGATTGCAGGTTTTATACATAACGTTAAGGCTAATAATAAATAATAAAATAGGATATTCGTGTTGTAAAGTGTTACATAACATTTTTAAGCTTTATTTCACACTTCTGGCGCTTAGGGCCAGTTTCACAGATTATTTTAAAGTGTCAAGTATCAATTTGATACCTAACAGTTCTTGCTTCTAAATATTTATATCTAAACGGAAACTGTGAAAGCGAAATGCGTTGTTTACTTCACAAATTAGCTCTAACAACTAAACACTCTTTGTAGAAACCGTAAAACTTACTGTAAAAGCTTATAATTTTGTTAAATTTAACCAGTGTCACTCGTTAGCCGAATAAAAGTACCTATAAAACGCTGAAATGTATTTAGCTCCTTATGATATTCAGAGTGAGAAAGAGATGTACACTCGCAAAAAATTAACCTCCTTCAGTCATAATCAGGTGAAATATTTATATTACTATTTATCTTCATATAATAAACATTTTTCTTTTGATTTGTACCAGACGAATTTCAGCTACATCTTCTATTTCGATAAAAATTAGCCTACCACGCAAGTAATGTTATAGTCACTGTAACAAACAGCACAAGTGTGTATGCAGAAACAAGTGCACTCTCTATCCCCTTACCATACTGCAGGACGACACGACGACGACAACTTAGCGTGCTCTTGTAGTTAAGGGGTGTAAGCCTACCAACTCCCAGACTGGTGTTAGACATTGGAAAATCCAAATAACAATTTTTGGTTTGACCCACAAATGGAACCCTGTACCTCATAATCTATGGTTGAATGTGCATACAATTAACCCATGCGGCAGTCTCATGCGTAGATTATTACGTTCATTATCAGGATAGCGCATTAAGTAATGTTTACTGAAGAAAGTCGCCCTGACAATATTTCTATGTTGGCAGCGAGCAACTGATAGACGTTTGAGCTCGGAATGCGTGTAGCGTTATCAATCGCACAGGTTGTAAATAAAACCTGTCGGAGGCTCGTAACGGTCGCGGTGACCCACATGCACGCCCATTCAGGTGCGGATGTGTTTTGACTTTCAATCTCATGCCATGGCTACAGGTTCCATTGCTAGGAAAAACATAAAAGTATATGGCAGATCAGACGGGACAGCAGTAATACACATTGCTATAGTGTGGCGTTTCGTGAGGTTTCATTCAGGTGCGGATGTGTATTGACTTTCAATCTCATCCCATAATTAGAGGCTCGATTGCGATTCCAACCATACCATACTTGCATACTAGCCCTGACGACAGGAGTGGGGATTTTGCGCACGGGGCAAGGGATGGGAATGGGAAAGTCAGCATATTGCACTGTCCCAAAGTTGGTGGGGTTGTCCTGTGGTGTGACAACCCCATCTGTGGAGGTGGAGTCGGTCCCTTAGGAGGCTGACTAGCCGTCGAGGTGCCCTGATGATATGTTGTTCCGGAGCACCTCACCAAAGGCGACACTGATGGCAGTCGCGGTAGTTTTAGAGGGTGTTTGGCACTATCATGTGCCGCGAGCCCCGCTCACCACGGGACCCCTCCCAGGGCCAGTGAAGGCGTGTACCTCTCGCTCACATGCTATTAAAACTTATGGTTATGGTCAGTTGGGAATTTCGCATTGGAGAGGGTACAGGAAGAGGCACCATATCTGCAGGGCCATTTGTAACCTTGGTTCCGATTGCTTGTTTGTTATAAAAGCTTGTTGTCTGTATCTCGGTTTACGCGCAGTAATATAATTTAACGTGATTAATGATTCTGTGGTAGTTCTGTGAACGCACCGCCTGATGGTGTGAAAGAGACGAGTTGTTACACCTTACAGAATGTTACTATAATGTCGTACTTTTTCATATCTACAGTTAGCGTTATCGATTTACAAGACGTTATCACGATATCGATTTACAAGACGTTATCACGATACCGATTTATAAGACGTTATCACGATACCGATTTATAAGACGTTATCACGACAAAAAATATTTTATTGTGTCTGAAAAGCTTGTTTTATTTAGTAACATGGTTTGTATATTATTTGTATTGAAACTTAAGCGTCATAGCTGTAAATATATGATGGTAATCAACCGCATTTTTGTATACGCCTCGACTGCTCGAAGTATGTCGCGACTTATAGAACAACAAATAAATTATTTGGCACGACGAGTGACGAGACTTGCTCGGACGTAACGGGACCGTGGCGTATGCGGTGAGTTTTGTGACTTTAATACAAGTCACGGATGTCCTTCGCATGGCTTCCATCGTCTTCGGCATCGTGACAATGGGGTCAAGCGTGTATTGTTAACGTGACGAGTTATGAGTGCTTTCCTTGAATGCTGCGATAGTGGTAAGGATTTTTGGCCATTTCTACATAATTCGCTTACTTTGTCTTTACGCCCATTGAGCTGCGTGCGTATAAGTTGTTTGATAACAAATCGTGTTTTAGTAAGAGGTAGTGCCATACTGCATTGCAGCGGAATTGTTCCGGCACGACCAGGGTGGTAGCTCTCACTCACTCGACAGGGTCGTAAAGTGACAACTACGGTGTCGGTTTTCGTGCGGTTTCTGTGTAGCCGGTGGCCCATTCGGGGAGGGGGGGGGGAGTGCTGTGAAAACGAAGACATCGCATCGGCTTAGTAATTATGCTGATGTTCATGGGCGTCGGTAGTCGTAGGTGGGCCTGGTTGCTCGTTTGTCCCCCTATACTATAAAAAAAACATTGCTATCATTGTATGGCGGTATAATGTGAGTGAGAGGTACCTCCCCGGTCATGCCGGCCCGATTCATCTGTTATGCAGAAAGGGCACATCATAACCCTCCTCATATAGGGTAATAGGAAATGATAATAGGTAATTATGGTGAGAGAGAACGTAGAAATTTTGAAACTAAATTCTATACGTGGATAAAATCAGATCGTAATTATCTAAACACTTACCATCACACTGCGTCCAAAGGCATGTATAAACATCCCTGACCTGGCAGGGACTCGAACCGCTACGTTACCAACTGAGCCAGCCGGTCTTTGCGTGTTTACTTTTGTGACCTAGTGTAGGCTGTTTGATGAAAAACCGCTCGGTGTACGGTTGAATTTACATAAAAAATGAAACCCACGCCATATCTCAACGACGCTATATTCAAATATTCATTTATTAAGTCAGCCGACTAACTAAATAAATATTTAAACGCCAGTGAAGAAATCATAATTCTATACTTGTGAGTGCTATGCCATTGATGCTTTATGTCCGAACTACCGGAAGAGGTACCTCTCGCATGAAACAGGCGAGAGATGGTCGTTATGCTCTCAGGCTTCGTGCGCCGTGTGAGAGTCCACTAGCATATCTAAGAGGTACGATTAAACATAGAAACACCTCAATTCAGTACCTGGTTGCGTGGATGTTTGAGGACGTCGATACTCACCAATAAACTGCGACCATAGTAAAATTGAACATACTTTACACTGCGTCTGCTCGTTTGGCCGCATGCAAGAAAAAAATTGTTAAGAGAAACCGAAGTATTTGCACGCAGGCATGTGTTACGCGTAATTAGCTCCTAATTGATCTATGGGTGATCTACAATACTTCTAATAGTCATTCTTCACAAGACAGAGTAGAGCAGCTCGTGATCCTCCTGCCTCCGGGTCATATTTGACGACCGATCGTCGTAGTGGTAACGTAGGCCGTTCAGCCGGAGTTTGCGAGTTTGAATCCTGCCTAGGCCATGGACGTGTATCTATTTTTAAGATATGTATTTCAATAATAAAAAATCTTAAATGTATAAAATTTCATAAATTTATAAAAATTGTTAGTTCAGTTATCTAGTACCTGTACATAACACAACTCTTTACGGTACAGGGCATGGCCGATATGGTGTGTGATTGCGCTCGCTTGACTTAGCAAGTAAGCTGGTGACTGCGTGACGAGAGCGTTACGGAAACGAGGGTCACGGAAGTAGAGATATAAGCTGGGGGAGATAGAAGTAGAGAGTAGAAAGTTGGGGAAAGAGAGGCGCGTGCACACATTATCACAAACCACACGAAATGCTACCGAACATCTGTCACTCTGTGACGGTATCATATGAGAAATACCTACAGTCCTTATGTAGGTATATAAAACCAGCCAAGTGCGTGTCGTGGTATGCGTGTGCGGACTAGCGAACTAAGACGTCTTCACCTTGCTTATGGAACCTTAAAAATAGCTAATTTTATATTCGATGCGCGTTCACACATGAACGTTATGCGATTGTTATTCAATAAAATTGACCTACATTGAAGGTATTTTTATATAGGCAAAAAAAAACCACAATTTTTTCAATCAACAATCGAACAAGCAGACGGACCACTAATCACTATTTATCACAAGATTCATAATGATAAGATGCTCATAAGCATTGGGATGTAGGATATTGTTTTTAAATTTTATTTTTACTTTAATAGGCTTGCCACCTATGACATTATGGGCCTCAGTACTTTGGCTAATCGTGGGTGTGCTAGTACATCTACTGGACTCACGAGTTGTGGATATACTAGCACACCTCTGCCTGCTTCTTGGTGGATAACAGGCGCGTGAAGGTACCTTTTTTAACCTAATTCTGATGAGGGTAATGAGTCGTTTGTAACTCTTTAAAACATACCAAACACGACATAGTAGCCGTGTGTTGTATGTTTTAGAGAGCTGCAATTGCGAGCACTGAACCTATGTTGCAATCCTGACATATGCTGCAGCGCTTTGGTGTCGACGCTCTCACTTGTATGTTGTACGTAGTGCATTATTACGCACCCAAAGACCAGCTTCGATTTTATTGACGAAGACCTACAGGTCATGCAGCATTGCGCCGCTACGAGAATTGGCCGGTATTCTGCCTGCCGATCTGGACGTTCCTCTAGCGGGACGCGTGCAGGAGAAGTGCGTGGGGCCCAAGAGCAGGGAGCACAAGGAAATGAAAAGCGCTATCGCGGACGATGTCATATATACTTGGCAGTCACGTTGGTCCGCGTGTGTCGACGGGAGGGAACTGTACTGTTTCTTTCCAGTAGTCACAACGCGTATGGCATATCAATGGGCGGTACGTTATTTCGCAGATACTAACAAGGCACGGGTGCTTTAGAGGTCGCCTGCACAGGATGGCGTTATGTGACCTGCCATCATGTCCTTGAGGTCATGAAGCTGAAACCAGAGACAATGTACTGTGGGAATGTGACTTGTACAAAAACGAGCGATACATCATGTTGGACGACAGTGGGCCCAGTCTATCACCAGAATTTGGTCGCAACGGAACAGAGTTTTAAGCAATTGAGGACATTTGCGCATACATGGCACGCTAAGAGGCATCAGGACTGACGAGGCCGACGACGACTTCTGTCTTTGTCATGCCCCAAAAAGGGGAGAGTGAAATAACGATAGGGCACTTAAATAAAATGCAGGGAGTCAAGAATTGCATGTCAAGGAACAGAGCCGGTGAGCAAACTCCCGTGCATCTCCTATTATTCGCGCCGTATACCGAGAGGTAGGTAGGAGCATGGGTGGAGATGGCTAAGTGTCTAATCTCGCATGCGCATTGGGCAGAGAGAAATTAATGGAAAAAGAGAGCAAACATTTGCTGTCTCTTTTGATTTAGGGAAGCCAGCATAAAAGGCGGCTGGCTACCCTTCTCTATGATCTGTATTAACTCTATGATATTACGATTATTTTAGAGGATCGGGCCGACTTTGTCGTGCCCATGCGCGACTGGGTTATCTCATACCCCCGCATGGGGGCAGAGGGAGCCGTATCAGGACTTTGGTCCTCTTCCGGCGGCAGCGGGGTCTCACTCCATTACTATGGAGCGGTCATTGGGGTGATCTTTACAGATCACATTAGGGGGGGGGGCGGTTGCCGGTAGGGCCCGGACGCCCGTCCTCACAGCGGGGTTGTCCTGGGCGATCTGCCCCCCACCGGGTGAGATCGCCGGTATTCCCGGCGAAGGCCCAGCGAGTGGCAGCCAGCGACAAAGGCCGGCCAATTCTCGTAGCGGCGCGATGCTGCATGACCTGTAGGTCTTCGTCAATAAAGTCGAAGCTGGTCTTTGGGTGCGTAATAATGCACTACGTACAACATACAAGTGAGAGCGTCGACACCAAAGCGCTATAGTATATGTCAGGGGTGTTACCCGCTGGTTAGGCGGGCGGGTGAGCCCCGCGGCTTGCTAAGAAGAAGGAAAAAAGGGGGAAGGAAGCTATTCCCGTACCGTATATACGTGATAGGAACACCACTACTTGGATACGAAGGAGCAAGAGAGAAGGTATAGGACTCAGTAAGGGAGATAGGATGCGTAGCAGTAGAGGCGTGAGTGATTAAGGCATAATTGGATTTGATGAGTGAAGGCATGAATGGTGAAAGCGTGAGGCATTAGTAAGCGTGTGAGCTGATTCTGGAAGCATGATGAGACTTGATGAATGAATTCTGAGATGCGGGAGCAATGATTGGTGAATGAAGGCGCAAAAGCAATGAGAAAAGCATAGTGATAGGCAAAAAAAAACAGAAAACAGTAAGGCCGATTGGCGGGGCGGAGGAAATATTATAGCGGTGAACTGATCACAGGCGTCCTTGCTCCTGTGGGCGCCCGCGACGGTCCAGCGTCCAGCGCGTCAGGGGGCTGCGCGGAGTCGCAAGGGTACGCTCTGCGGTCGGGTAGTCGCCTGTGATAGGGAGCGAGATGACGGAGCGTGGCCTGAGCGGAGGCGTCCGCTTTGGCGAACAGGAGGGAGGGCAGGCCGGCTATATGCCTGTCGAGGTCCTCCACTTCAAGGTCCCGGGAAATGGTGGAGTTCCTGACGTAGCAGGGGGCGTCGGCTAAACGGCGCAGGGCCCTGGATTGGACCGCGCGCAGTCGACGCTTGTGGTAGGGCGCCAGTAGGTGGTACCAGGCTGGAGCCGCATACGTCAGGCGGGAACGGATGTAAATCTTGTAAATCAAAAGTTTTACCTTTAGCGGAAGGAATCACGACATCGCCGGCTGCAGGTGTCGAAGCGCTGTGGAGGCCGGTGCCGCAGAGGCGCAGGCATGTGGACCCATGGTTAGGCCGGCGTCCAGGCAAACGCCCAGGTATTTGGCTTGTTGGCCCATGGGATGGGCTCGCCGCCGAGCGCCAAAGGTTGTGGGAGACTCCGGCAGTGGGGAAAGATCACCGCCTGTGACTTGGAGGTGTTGACGCTCGGCCGCCATTTCGACAGCCAGTCGGGGAGCATGTCCAGGATCCTCTGGAATTTGGCAGCTGCGTGTTGGTGGTTCAGTGATTTTCAAGGTACGCCGTGTCGTCGGCGTACAGGGCGGCCATGACTCCCTCGCTACTGGGGATGTCGTCAACGTATCTGTTGAAAAGGGCTGGGGAGAGGCAGCTACCG
This sequence comes from Eumaeus atala, assembly GCA_017140195.1. Lineage (NCBI taxonomy): Eukaryota > Metazoa > Arthropoda > Insecta > Lepidoptera > Lycaenidae > Eumaeus > Eumaeus atala. The sequence continues at coordinate 263,419 of JAFELO010000653.1, read as the reverse complement.
CGAGGCACTCCGGCCCCGATGGGCGAGCGGGCATCCTCCACTCTGACATAGAAAGTGCGGCGGTTTACAAAGGACCGCACTATGGTGACCAGAGGACGGGGAACCTGGGAAGCGATAAGCTTGTAGAGAAGACCCTCGTGCCAGACGCGTGGTAATAAAATGTATGTGCCATGCGCCTGTCTGGAATAGCGGCTTAACATTAAGGCAATAGTGTAGCCTACCGGGTGCAATTGTGTTCTCAAACCATCCAGGAATCCATTAAAACACACTTAACAACATTTCAACCGAACCGGTTCGATTCGATACATTTTTTGTGGCGGCTTCATCAAAAAACATAGAATTTGGCTAAACTATACAAAGTATGCTTAGTTTGAATGTTTTGTTTGTATAAATCTATGGGAATATTTTTTCTAAATAATAGTGTAAACTGCATCATAATCCGTTGAGAAATTTAAACGAGCTTAGAAACAGACAGACAGAGGTGGAGGATGGATTTGTTTTACATTTAGGATGTCAATTTATTGTTCATAATATTTTAAATAAGATTGTAATGCAAATACTTAAAGTTTATAAAAAATTAATTTTATAAAACTTTAAACTATGTAGTGATGATAATGATGATACGTTAAAATTATTGCGTCTTTCACGCAACTAAATTTTTTTGTTACTAGCAACAAAGACATGATATTTCGCAATGTCAGTCCGGCACAGCTTAAAAACCTTACAAGTACAAATTTTAATCATAAACGCTCTTCTTATGAATAGTTCTTATGGATCTCATTATATAAGTCCCGTTAGTAAGAGGTAGTGCTGCATTGTAGCCGAATTGGGCCGGCACGATCAGGACCTCCCGCGCAAATGACCCCGCCGAAAAGTGACAGCTATGCTGTCGGGCTTTCTGTGGTTTATGAGTAATCGGTGGCCATTGGAGGGGTAGAGGAAATGAGGACAATGCACATGCATGACAACAAAGCGGATCGATATGGACGTCGGTAGATTTCAAAATGCTCCGATTATTAGTCTTAAATAGAAACAAACAAACTTTGAATATTCAAGTATCGAAGCAAATATCAATAACTTCAGTATCGCTAATAACTACCTGTAGGAAGCCATTTCAGAGCATTCTAATATGCACAAAAAATTTATTTGTTACAGATAAATAAACAAAATCCAATGTGAAAGGATTAGCTGTTTTAAAAGTGATGTGATCTGTGGTTCGGATAACGCATGGATGGAACAGAGTGAACAGTGAAAGCAAGATGGCCGCGCCAATATGGCGGACGAGATGTATCGCGCTGTTCATTATAACTTTAACTCCTGTAATATATGGTAAGTTTATGTTTTATTATTTATAGTATTGTTAGTGTAAGCTTACGCACTACACTTCATCCTAACGTTTTTAGGTGAGTCTCACTGAGCGCTCCAAACTTATTGCGCAAAATATAATTACTATAAGAAAGACAGGACTGCCCTCTTGTTTATGCTTATACCGGTATACTATAGTTATCAGACAGTCGCAAAACTGTTTTCAGTTTTGCGACTCTCTGTAACTGATGTGTTGTGTGTGAAACGTATCGCCATACACGACAGCATAGCAGCTTATCGCAGTGGCACTTCACCGGAGGTGTCGGCCTGATTTCAGCTGCTATGCAGGCAAGGTAAATAGATGCCTATTTTTTTTTGACGCGGGGAAACACATTTACGCGCCTTCACCGGCCCTAGGTAGGGTCCAGAGGTGTGTGGGACTCGCGGCACATAGCAGTGCCGAATAGCCACTAAAACCACTGCGAGTATCATACCGCACTGGTGAGGTGCCCCGTAATAACAATCATCAGGGCTCTCGACGGCTAGACACCCTCCTAAGGGACCAACTCCACCTCCACAGATGAGGTTGCCCAGCACCACAGGACAACCCCACCGACTTTGGGACACTGCAATGCGGTGAGTTTCCCATCCTCGGCCCTTACCCCGTACGCAAAAGCTCCACCTCTTGTTGCTCTTAGGTCTCCTCTTCTTATAAGAGGGGTACCGAGAGCGTTTGCTCCTCCTGATCTTTAAGCCCCCCTCTTATTGTAAGTGGAGTGTAAAGATCCCCCTCGGTTCAATTAGCTTCGCCTCGCTACTAAGCCCCACCGCCACAACAAGGCTTCGACAATGGACTGCCGACCACTTTAGACCGGTCCCCTCGGCCAAGATAGTAATACTTACTTCAGTTAATCTTAAGTAAGTATCGGGTTGCAGCCTTCCCATCCGCGGGAAAGGAGAGGCTCTGTCCCTCTATCGACTACAATTTCACCTAGACAGCGGGCGACGGCCCAATGTGCCTTATAGTAATCGATGAAATTACACTGGGCACTTCCATCAGCATAGAACCAAACAAAAAAATAAATAAAGAAAAGTAACGAAATTGTGGTCCTGTCTTGCTCTCCCAGCAATACACTACACCAGAGCAAAGCTTTATTGGAGCATAGTAGCCCGAAAGTATTTAAAACGTTAGTTGTAACGTATTTATTTGAGTAATAACTGGCTCTAAGTGTCATCTAAATGCTTGTCATATATTTTTTCCATAAGCAAAATTCATTGGAGCTCCGGGAGATAGAAAACATTACATAATGCCCAACGCGCCTAAAGATTTCAACTTCAATAATAATTTTCATATGATCAGCGCCATCTGTACATACAATTAATACTTACTTGATAACAATGTTAGAAAATAAAAGTGCTAACATAACACAATAGGTCGCGTTACACGTAGTGTCACAGATGTTTTTTCGATGTCAAAATACTGTTTCGATTAAAAATAAAAAAGAATTAAATTTGAATTTGGAATCTGTCATGTTTATACGATTGTTCATTGTGTTTCCTTATTTTGGCACCAACAGATTCTACAATATTTTGTGATATTAAAGTGGAGTGGGGTGATAAAGAGAACAGAATCGCCGTGATTGCCCTACAAAAATTGCATTTGGCTGCATACCTACGTAAGTGCATTTTTTAAAACTCTCCAAACACTTGGTATTAGTCAAATGTTTGTGTACCTATTAATGGGTACAATGACGGACAGATCTTTCTCTGTCCCAGAGTACAACATAACCGTATGTTAATTTTTTTTCTTCGTTACAATGTTTATGGCAAGACTAGGTATAACGTCTTTTTTACCGGAAATTTTCACACTCGCTTTGTCTCGGATATTTGAATCCATTTTCTAATGCTCTTAGCCTGTGATGATTAATTTATGTCTCGTTAATTGAACTTTGAGCGATACCATTGCCGTGCTGTTTTTACATAATCATTGTTTTAATTGCAAGTTCGTACGCAAAATGCGTATATATAGATAAGAAATTTTGCGCATGGCAATTTTTTTACATTTAAACGTCATATCTCTTGTAGTTTAAAAAGGTAAAAGTCTCCTTAATAATGCTGTTGAACTGGTTAGGATCGATGATTTGTTAAAAACCTTCGCTACATTGAAACGTACAAATCGTGCTTTCTCATCTGTAACATTTTCAAGGACTTAAGAGTTCGCTGACCTACGTTAGATACGGGCTGTAAGTCAAGACACGCCGTAGGATGAGGTTGATAGATACATTTATATAATCGGTAATTTGCTGTAGTTTTGTGTAGCTGCAGGTTTTGTCTCCTCCTCCTTTGCATGTACTCTAATAATATTTACTTAATTCGAAAGTTTATATGTATGCTTCTACCTCTGAAATATTAGCAACACAATAGAGAAAAACATAAATAACAATTTTCATCGCTAAAAATTTAATGGCGCCCTTGAAATAGATCCATCGTGTGAAACCGCAGGACACATTAAGCTATTGTCTTAGAATATGTTCTATAAAACAAAATACATCACCGCATTAAAAATGCGTATTTTTATAGATAATGGCACGAGACAAATGGTACCGACCATTTGCAGGTTGGTATGGTGCATGAAGTGTCCCGTGCCATTATCTATAAAAATACGTTTCTTGCATGAGAGCCCCCTTAAAAAATATTGTATATTTTATCTTTCGTTATATTGGCTACATAAATACATCATCTGTAGAATATTAAATCTCCAGCTATCACGGTTCTTGAAGTACAGTCTGGTGACAGACGGATAGACGGAAAGCGGAATCTTAGAAATAAAGTTCGCGCGGAACCCCAGAAACGAAGATGGCTTTAATTCAGTACTCGATATCGATCTTTTGACACACAAAATTATCGTTCTTCCTTCTCCTACGAAACGGCTTGCCTTATTTTTACCAAATTTTATGTGCATGTTCTGTATATCTGAGAATAAGTTACTGTCATTTTTTCACACACCGTAGTGTTAAGGATTGTTCTTCCTTAACATTTCTTGAAATTCATATGGCAAAAAATGTTTGCCAGCTCAGCCAGTATGTTTATATAACCGCAGTTACTCACTAGTAGCGCTAAAGAACATGTTACGCATATGAACATGTTACGCATATGAATTCTGGACTGCACTTCTGTGGTATGAACAGTATCTGAAGTGATGATCCTGTAAGTAGTAAACCAACTGGTCTGAAAATGAAGATACTGAAGAAATCCAAGAAAACGTTCTCCTGTTAATATCCGGTCCGGGTAGAGGACTCTTGGCTTTCATTGAAAAGCCACTTAAACATTGCATGTCAGAGCCGGTTCCTTATGAGAAACTGGCCATTTTCTGAGGTCCCGGGGCATTTCAGTATACGGTCAATGGTACCCGCGACGTTTTGGTGGGTATTGGGCCTCCTACACGGCGCACACCCGGCGGATCCCAGGACCGATGGCAGTGCGTAAATATATAATCCGGCCAGGAGCAAGCCGGTCTGGCCTATGAAGTGTCCCGTATCAACAAACAAATTCCACATCTCTTAAACTACCAGATCGAATTTGTACTTTTCTTGTCAATTTTCAAGTTCTAAAGTTTTACCACTCTAGAAACGAATATTTCACAAAGTTGAAAGAGGTTTTTTTAGAAACACCGATCTTATTTAAAAAGACCTATTCAATGACACACCTCATGGCTTTACTCTAAAAAAAGTCAGCCCCCACTTACGTGTATTTAGTGCTACGCTTAATCACTTCATTTTTTAAAATCATGGTACACATAATCATGCTACAAAATGTATATTTTGCAGTTTATGAAATACACCTCCTAAATTTCAAGCATCCAGTACACGTAATCACTGAGACAGACGTCTGTGACATATGGACGTGACGAAACTATAAGAGTTCCACTGTAATTTCGTCACGTCCGTCTGTCAAATAGCTAAAATTTAACTACGAAACCCTAAAAGGATTTGTTAAGCGGTTGTAGAATAAAGAAATGAAGATTAGAATGTTTATTAAAGAACTTCATGAATTTTACACGTCATGCTCGCCGTAGCTCGAAATATTTGAAAGAGCTTACGCAATGCGTGTTATCAATACATTACCGTTAATTAATTGCAAACAAACAACTGTAAATTTATATTGCATTTGCAAATACATATTTACAAATGCAGGTCAGACCAATTGTAATTTTGGATTACTTTTGGAATATATAGAACGAACACTACGTCCCGGCTTCACACGGATATTACGCAAAATACGGCAATAAAATTGATAGATTTACCAAAATACAAAAATGTCGGCCTCGTAAACAGTAGAAAGTCTGTCGTGACAATTTCTGCTGCTAGATAAGAATTTACTCTGACATTTCTGTTCACACTTCTACTGTATAAATCATCTTCATCGTCAGTCTTCATAATCATGTATATCGCTTTAAAAATATTATATACGTTTGTCACAGATAATCTAGAATTCTAATGGTAAAAGATTTTTTTCAATTCGGTCCAGGGGTTTCGGAGCCTATTAAATGCAGACAAACAAACAAATAAATCATCAAATGTTGCTTCTTTATAATATTAGTATAGACAAGACAGGAAGGTGTAAGCACTAAGCAAAAATCAAAGAAGATGCAAGGCTCGAACCTCCCGCTGATACGGAGCCCTCGTTATCTAAGTCCATGTCACACCTGGCCGGTATTTTCTCATCGGTCTTGGCCCACCATATTTTCTCACCGCTGTTACTCATGTGTATCCAGAATGGACAACGGCAGCACTTGCGACTTTTTCATAAACTATTTTAAACTCTTTTTTAAACTTTCGTTAAACTCTTTTCCCATTGGCTAACATCACTATTTTACTTAACCTTAACTTTGAATGACCAATTTTTCGATTTTATCCTTATCTGCATTGTAGTATCTTAATTCTTGTTAAATTTCATGATTCTAGGTCAACGAAAAGTACCCTTTACGTTTCCTTGACACATAAAGGTTTTATATCTAGGTAGTATAAACTTTTAATGTCTAGTAGTTCCGGAAGAATATCAAGCAGAAGGTAGATAACTCTCTTAAATCAAAGGTAATGAGGAGTAAAATTTCATTATTCAGGAATTTATACGTAGAGTATTTTGTTATTTTTTGTCAAGTGACCAGACATAGCTTGACGTTTGACAAGTCATTGTGACTCATGTCTTAAATGTATACTTCCTTGTAAGAGTGCGACGGACTTGTCGAATAACCTTTGGTAACGATAAAATAGTTATTTGGTTAAATTGTTTGTTGAGTGTCCCCTGTCATGTCGTAATGGTTAAAGTTAAAAACCATAACCTACACTATAACACTTAACCATTATGCCATATATAACCAAACAGTAGCGCTAGATCTAAAGATTGTCAGAGTTCAAGGATACTGCTATACTCGTATTATTAAAGTTAGAGCTAACTTTAATAATGCGAGTATAGCAGTAGAGACAAGAGATTATGAAATATAACAAAGAATTTATACGTTCATATGTGGTTTTTATTTACAAATTTCGCTTAGGTCGATAACACGTTAAACTAAAATAATTTACCATCCATGCGCGAGTCCGTGAGTGCCATGGCTGATGGTGGCGTGGCTGATGGCGGCACCGTGGTTGGCGATGAGGGGAGAAGCGTAGGCGGCGCCGTGGCTGGCGATGAGGGGAGAGGCGTAGGCGGCGTGGTCGAGAGCCGGCGCAGCGAGCGCGGCGTGGCTGCCGTAGGGGACGGCGCCGAGGCTGGCATAGGCGGGCGCGGCGTAGGCTCCGTGAGCGGCAACGAGTGGTGCGTGAGCCAGGACGGAGTGGCCGGCCAAATGGCGGGCGGCGATGGGAGCGATACCAGCGGCGGCACCGTCGGCGGCAGCGTGGGCGGTCTGGGCGGCGTTCAGAGACTGCCAGGCGTGGTCTTCGGCGGCGTTGATGGCGCGGCCTTGGTACTCGGCGGCCTGGTCGTGTTGATTGCGGGCCAAGTCCTGAGATGCACGAGCGTGGTCGGAGGCGGTGACGTGAGCGTCGATGGCGGCACCTTGGATGTCACCGTGGGAGATGGTAGGAGCGACGCCGTGGGCGCCATATCCGATGGCCAGAGAGGCGCCGTGAGCCACGGCCAGTGGGGCAGCATGAGCTAGTCCCAGGGAGGCGCCATGTGCCAGCGCGAGGGGGGCGCCGTGGCCGAGGAGTCCTGCTCCGTACAGAGCGCCGGAGGGCGCGGCGGACGCGCAGGCGA